>JABCMJ010021379.1:0-22977 GCA_014822125.1 Arbutus unedo | reverse complement strand
CAACCGTCTCCAACTCCTCCTAGTTGGGGCCCTTATAATCAAATCATAATCAAACTGCCACCACGGGCTAAACCTTTTTACTCTTTCCTTTAACGTTCCTCAATGTCTCTACATATTATTCAGATACAATGCACACTCTGACATCCTCCGCTGCCATGTCACAAGCGGCATCCGGTCCAGTGTCTCTAATGTATGACTCTAGATTTTTCCACATCAAATACACTATGTTCCAAAACTGAAATCGGCAGTATAACGATTATAAAATAAACTAACCAGAATTCTATCATGATCTCATCACGTCATAAGTTTCACCAACATAATTTTTAGAATCTTAATAGCATTGCTAAAATTATCTAAACAATAAAATAACTAAACAGAATATAGTTAAGTTAGCATTTATGCTCACACGAGATCCCATGGAGATTTGTGAACATCATAACATATTAAAAAGTGTATGCATGTGCAATTGTTGTGTAATTTCGACAATATTTAATCATTTGGGCTGTGACCCTATATAAAAAATATATATGATTTCTCTAAAAAAATTACACACAATATCTACAAATTGCACGAACTAGGGTTGCAAAATATGTATTTCTACCTCGGTTTGTGGTTTCGGCAAAGAAATTGGCAACGTAGTGGTTGGATTTGAACTCGACAGGTCTCCTTCTTTCTCGACACTCTCTCTCTCTCTCACTCTAAACCTCATTAAGCTCTCTTGCTTGTTTTGAGCGTGAAATGGCTGAAGTCTAGACTGTCTTATATAGGCATGAAAGGATAAGAATTAATTAATGGGTGCTTGGGAAGTACAAAATGCGACGGAAGTATCCAAGTGATGGCTGTAGAAATCTAGGAAATTCAATGGATACGGTCAAGACAAATGGGATAGGTTCATGACTTGCCAACTCTCTCTGTGCGTGAGATTAATGTTAAAGATAAATGGAATTGAATTAGGTAGGCTTTATATAGAAATACTAGGATAAGGTTGAATTAAGTTGGGATGTTGGACAGCCAAAACGTAAGGTTTTGAAAATAAAAAAAAATAATTGGATTCTTCACATATCTTACATCAAGATATGTTTATTCTAAATTTGGACCGCTCGTTCGGGTTACTTATCAAATGTCAAAATGCAATTAGGAATGTCAAAAAAATGTCATTAATAAATTATTTTTATGACAACACGGATTTATTATGAAAACATAAAATTAAAGTAAAGTAAATTTTTAAATCTTGAAAATTTTATAATTTTTTTTTTTTGCGTCTTTACAGGCACCGTCGGCAACGCCCTCTCTGACTCTTCCTCCCCTTCTAAGTTTTCACAGTTATGGCCTCTTGTCTTGATAAGTTTTGAGCACCCCTTGGCCTCCCCAAGAATTATCCAGCGATAGAGGCTGGGTATTTTGATGATTTCAGCTCTCTTTATTCAGTTGCGAGCACGAACAGGTTAGGGTTTTGGTTGCAATTTCAATCTTTGTACTGCGATTTTGAACCATCTCTATTGCGAGTTGGAACAGGTTAGGGCTTCAATTGCAATTTCCGTTGTGATTTCGATCTCTGTACTACAATTTCATACAGGTGTAGATGATTTTTGACTAAGTTTGTATATATTTCGAATAGTTTGTACATATTTCAAACAATTTCTACATATTTCGAACAGTTTCTAGCTTATTTCAAACAGTTTTTTTATATTTCGATCAAGTGTGTAACTGTATCCGTGTGTTCTATGTGTGATTGAGATGCAAAACCCCGTATAAGCTAGTAACTTGTTAAAGAATATTGAGATGAAGAAAATCCTAAAAACTTGATTGTGTGTGTGTGTTTGATGTCATACTCATGCAACCCTTTTTAGCTTGTTAGGATGGCAAGACTAAACATAAAACAATTAAGGAGAAGAGAAGAACAAGAGACAATCATTGCGTTAAACATCTTCATTCATGTTGCATTGGGTGTGTTTCGCCTTTACTTATTCATCATATTAACAACACAGTATTCCTGTTCCGAGTGTGCCCTTTTTGCGATCCTGGTTTCTATGGTTCAAGCTTCTAACTCCATAAACTAATCAATATCATTCAATTGAGGCTTAACCGAACCTAATCTAACTCTAAAATCAAAGAATTACCAAGGAATCTCTTACCTAAGTGACTTAGAAGGTATCTATGAAAACTGGTTTTGAAGAACTGTTGAAGACGTTGAAGAACAGTTTGAAGCAGGTGCTCAGTCCCTCGCTTGCTCTCTGAGAAATCAGCGAAGAAATAGAATTGAGGAGGTTGGCTAACATCATAAAGATCAAAAGTGGAAGCAGGAGGTGAGCCAAGCACCTCTGTGTTAAGGCTGAGGAAAACATACACATGCAAATATCACATTCAATTGATATTTTTGGTTACCAAGGAAATATCATCCCGCGCTTCACAGTCTATGTCCATCCATTACGATGACCCATTAAATCACACCTCATGCGTGTATTGTTCGATCCAACTCCAGAGATTTAAACACGAATTAAATTAATTACCGGAATTAATTCTCGGTCCCCGATAATAATAAAATAAATTCTCGAGTCAACCCTCAGTTCTTGAGTAAAATAAACTCTACCTCAAGTTAGGCATAAACTTTGATTGCCAATGAAAGTCACTCCTGATTCAATTATCTACTTCCCGAATTGATTAAATTAACTTCGATTCATTTGCTAAAATCACGATTTCACCTTTAAATGACTGAACTTTGGGTCGGGGGTCTCACATGCCCTCATTGGGGTTCCCTTCTTTCCTTTTGTTCCCTAGTCAGCTTTGGTTTAGGCTTCTTTCTGTTGGTTTCTTCCGTTCGACCCCTCCGTGACATCGTTTCATCTTATGCATTCATGTGTTGTTGAGCTCTAACCATAGGCCCAACCATGCTAGTAGGTGGCCACTCGAACATTTGGTAAAAGAACTGTGTTGGCTGCAATCCTCCCACAAAAGTTGTAAGGGTTATTTTATAGTCCACTTCATCAACCATTAAAAATTCATCATTATTGCTGCGTTCGAGGTAATCCCTGAGACACTGATTTCTTCGTTGCTTAACGTTTAGGAGATAAATGGACAATCATCAAGGGCGACGACCACTGTAAAAGTGGTTGATGAATAACTAATTGAGCTACTCAAAACTGTTTATGGTTCTCGACTTCAGCATACCAAACCAAACATTGCACGAGCGTTGAGAGTTATGGAGAAGGCTCTTCACATGATCTCATCAACGATTGCATGTAGTGTCATATAAACCTTGTACGTCTCCAACTAATCTAGAGGGTCTCTTAAGCATTTAAAAAGATCCATCTAAGGTGTTCTCAACTTTGGAGAGATTTGTGCACCTGACTGTTGTTTGTCCATCCCGTTTCTCTCGAAATATAGCCCTTCCCTTCCCCCCCCCCCCCCCCCCCCCCCCCCCGGCGGGGAACTCTGTCGTGTGAGGTTACTCATCCTCATATCTTTTGTCTTGCCCTGGACTTTAGGCTCATCGCTGGGTTCAGCCACAAACTAGTTTGGTTTAGGTGGCTATGCTTGTAGCTACCGAAGTAGTGTTTCATTCTGCTCCACTAGATTGGTCACAGTTGTATTAGATTCTTCACATGCCTCCAAGGGGTTGGGGTTGGGGTTTTCAGAAGCTTCTTCCCTCTGAAGGCCTCCTTCAGTTGATTAGGCAACCATTGTCGTTTTCTGGTTAACTTAGTTAAATTTGTTTCTCTTCCTAAGTTTGTTTCTCAATAGGAAGAGATTGAACTCGTTCCCACAAACGAGGCTAAATCAATGATGCTAACGACATGATTGTTACCTTCATACTCTTACGGTGGTTCACACTTACAAATTCTAATACTGGGAGTAATTTTCAAGAAAAGATCAACTAACAATCAAGTTGGTAATCGAGACATAAAGGTATATGTAAGATAGCATGACGAGTATGAGTGAAAACGTATTTTGTCAGTAATCAAGCCAATTTGAAAATATCATTGTTTATTTTAAAAGTATCATACATCTATAAGCATCGATATGTCTAGAATAAATTTTTCGTTTGGATATATATATATATATTGTTATATTCTGGTATTCCATCTAGAGTTTTAAAGTCTACCAAACAAGGTAGCCTTATGTCCCCACAATCATGACTACTTTGTTTTGCCTTTGTCACCGCCCTCGTCTATGTACGCTGTATAATCCAAATTCCAGTTCATATTCTCACTGAACCACTTTACGTGTGGGGTCCGACTTCACTTTTGTTGACAGCCCCTATTTTCTGAGCTGCCTGTCATGATAAGACAAATCTAACATCACAGTGCATTCCTACGTACACAAAACTGACATACCTATTCCACGCGCTGCTGCATTTCCCAGGAAACATGCGCTTCGATCCCTCACCTTTGGAAAATATAATCAAAACATTAATATTACTAACACATCACATTATATATCAAGTGTTATATTATATTTAAATAATATTTATTAATTTAAATATATAATTAAAATTTATGAAATTCATTTTTATATTTTATATTTAAAATGACGTATCACATAAATATAATACAAAATTTAATGTATAATTTAATATATTTGTAGACTTATTCTAATTAAGAAGCATATCAAAAGATAGCATGTCCCAACGGAACACTTGGCAGCAAATGAGCTCTAGATTAGAGGAGAATATTGGAACACTTGGCAATGAGCTCTAGATTAGAGGACATCTCGTAATTTTCTCACTCTAAATCATTAGAATTTAAAAATTGCAAGTGTAAAACAGTGTTATATGATGATTTAGTTATAATTTATACACTATTCTTCATTCCCTTTGCTATAAGCTAGCTTAATTTCTCCAATAATATGGATAGAAAAAAAAAGGAAAAAACTTATTAGCCACATTTCAGCAGGTGGGGGAGTGAGTCTCGGAAAATTACAAGTAAATAACTAAGATCATTAGTCAATTCAAGTATTAAAAATTATTAAAAAATACGCTCTTTAATTTTTTTTATTACTTTTTTATCTATACATTCAAACACTACACTTTAGCAGGTTGGCTAAGGTACATTTAGCAATTAAAAATAAAGTAGACAAATTAGTTAGTAGAATAAAGAATCTATTATAGTAACAGGAGTTAGCATTGACGAGTTATTTTAACCAACAAGACTTTTCAAAGAGCTTGTTAGAATTGCTCTAAGTCATGAAAAACCTTGTCCATAATCACATAGTGTTTTAACATCTTTAATGAATATGACTAGAAATTAAAAAATTATTTAATCGTTACAAATATTAAAACATTACGAATTAGAATTTTCTCATGTGAAAAGTAAAATTATACAAGTAATTCATCTAATTATTTAAAGACCATTTTCTAAATTTCAATGTGTTTTAACACTTAGTGCTTGAAAATCAATTAATGAATAATTACTCGACCATTAGATGGATTTTACCCAATCGAGTCTTATCAGCCTACAGTTGATCGAATTTGTTCACTATCGACTATTTAGAAGTGGTTCAAGATCCCACGTTAATGATCGAAATATTTGTTCGTATTAAATTTTTAAGACTCGGCAAAAAATTTCGATTAAATCAAATACTCCTTTTGTTCCATTTTCATAGTTCATTATTCCAATTTAGAATGTCTTAAAATGAAAATTAACTTTCCCAAAAAAAAAAATAATTAAAACTTAGTTAAATCTTCTTTTTGCCTCTTTGTTTAAATGAAACTTGTACTGTACATATCAATCAAACTATTTGAATAAGACCCATTGATATTCTACCTCAAGTGCATAATTGAAAAGAAAAATACTTTTTGTAACTGTGGAGTCTAGAATTCAAATTTGACTTCTCGGGCTGATATGGTGAAACCTCTCGATTATCCTACAAAACACTCAACATTAAATTAGTGCCGACCGGGGTTGGGTCTCCAGTGGGCACTCAAAAGATCAAGTTAGCTCAAATAAAAGCGAAAGCAACTTAAAAATAGTTTTAGCATGAGTGTGTGTGCACCTGTAGTAGGAGTGTCATTGAAGTATTTATAGAGTAGGAACTCAACTGTCTGTTAGTGGCTTCGGCAGAGAACGTAGATCATGGTCCAGAAACCACAAAGGTGCTGCCACATGCCCCATACCTGTGCGGATCGGGAGGGCAAGTTTGCACTACCTTTCCCACGTTAATTCGAAATGCGAGGAGTACGCCTCCACGTGATATTGCCGAATGCCGAATGCCGAACGCCGAACGTAGTATGGCCGAGGATCGAGAGCAACCGAAGATAGACGTCGAGCGTGCAAGTGAGAGGACGTGAAAAAGTGGCCGAGACTTATATGGGCCGAGAGTAACTGAAGATAGAGTAGCCGAACATACACGCGAGAGCGTGTATGTGAGGCCGAAGATAGAGTGGTCGAGCGCGTAAGTGAGGCTGAAGATAGAGTGGTTGAGCGTGTATGTGAGGCCAAAGATAGAGTGTTTGGGCGTGGAAGTGAGGGGTCAGAGATAAAGTAGCCGAAGATAGACGTCGACCGTGGGTCGTTCAGCTTATAAACCGAGAATCAGTAATGTAGTTCTTGGGCCTAGCCCAACTCAAGCCGAGTGCAGATGGGCTGAGAATGATCGTGGGCCAAAGGCCCACTGTTGGGTATTTGGCCTACTACAATAGCCCCTCAATTCCTTTGCTTTAGAGCCAACTGTAAAGAGGGATTGATCATTAAAGAACTGGAGCCTAGCATCGAGGTTGCTAAAGGCCGAGATATGACCATCCATGTGATCCGTCGCTCTTGGAGATTCTGCCATGAGTCTTGTGTTCCAACCGGTGGTGGAGCAACGCTCTATTTCTCGCATTCTTTTAGTAGCTTTTCATGTTTTGTTCGAAATTGTCGTCTAGAGTTGTCGCATCAGCCCCAAAAACTGGTCAAGAATCACAACTTCTGGCCAAAGGATTAGCCTTTTTGGCCGACCATTCTCTGCTACAACACCGAGCCTTTAGCTTAAGCATTTATTTAACACCTGTGCACTTTTGACTAGGATGTTCGAGCTTGAAGTGGATTTAGCTCAGGTGCTGTCATCTCGCTCCAAAAAGTCAGAGTCGAGTGGTTCCGACGGAGTATCGAAGGATGAACTACCGAGCAGTAATTGGTACACTCGATTTTTTGACAAGCGTATGGGATTCTCGATAATGTATTTGTTAATTTGGTTCGTTCGAGAGACAGCCAAGATTGTTGAGAGCCGAGTAAAGAAAGTTACGCTAGATGCCAAGGCTAAGGTTGCAGACCTGCTGAAGCAGATGAAGGAGGTCGACGCCAAGGGCTTTGATGAAGGTTTCATTAATGCCGAGCATCGATACATGGAGCAGATGGATGGAATTAATGTTGAGCTTGCAAATTTGTTGCAGCGAGCTATTGCTGCTAGACGGACCAAGGCTTTGAAGGAAGCCTATGTTCCTCCCAAATCTACTCTTTTTGAAAGCATCCCCACATTAATTCGAAATGAAGGGAGTACACTCCCATGTAGTATTGTCGAACGCAGTATGGCCGAGGATCGAGACTAACCAAAGGTAGACGCTGACCGTGTAAGTGAAAGGACATTGGAGAGTGGCCGAGGATCATATGGGCTATGAAGCCTATAAATCGAGAATCAGTAATGTAGTTCTTGGGCTTACCACAACTCGGGCCGAGCACAGATGGGCTGAGGGACAAGAGATGAAACATTTGGACGTTTAGCCGAACGATGATGCCAAGTGTCATCTAGGACACTTCGATCCATTTATTGAAGATGAGCTTCGGGCTTTTGGGCTGAACTTATATCTGGCCAAGGAAGGAAAAGGCCGAAGATAGACGCCGAGCGTGTATGTGAGAGGCAGAAGATAGAGTGGCCGAAGATAGACGCCGAAACATGTAAGTGAGGGGCCGAAGATAGACGTCAACCGTGGGTCGAGAGTAAACGCCGAGCCTATATGTGAGAGGCCGAAGATAGAGTGACCGAAGATATACGCCGAGCGTGTATGTGAGTGGCCGAAGATAGACGCCAATCGTGGGTCGTTTAGCCTATAAACCGAGAATCAGTAATGTACTACTTGGGCCTAACCCAACTTGGGCCGAGCGCAGATGGACCGAGGATGATCATGGGCCGAAGGTCCACTGTTGTGTATTTCAGCCTACTATAATAGCCCCTCATGTCGTTCGGCTTCAACATTGCCCCATAGACGCCTGAGAGCCGGGCGCTTCCGGTGTTCCCTTCGCTCAAGCGAGCGTGTTCGGTGGCTCCTCCAGTACTGAGCTTGGGACGCTTTGCCATTCTGATGGAGTTTGATTGCCACCTTCAGTTGCACCACCTCCTCCCTAACCAATTGGAGGAGTTGGTCTTTTTGGCCAACCAAGCCTTCAGGCGCTTAACGTACGTTCTGTCCCTGAACTCGGCCAAAATCTCCACAAGCGGAGGCAAAGGAAGGGTCAATAAAGCTGCGGGGTTCGTGGTACCGACACTCACAACTGCATTTTCTTGTCCAAGCAAATTCGATCTAATTGTTCTTCTGAGTCAGGGTTTTCGCCATGAAACTGAATTTGAAAGGGTTTGGTAAAAATGGGAATAAGGGTTTGAGATGAGAAGTCGAGTGGATCTCCCACTGTGGCCGTCAAATTGTGGAGTTTAGAATCCGAATTTGACTTCTCGGGCTGATATGGTGAACCCTCTCGATTATCTACAAAACACTCAACACTAAATTAGTGCCGACCGGAGTTGGATCTCCGACGGGCACTTCGACGATCAAATTAGCCTCAAATAGAGCGAAAGCAACTTGAAAGTAGTCTTACTGCGAGTGTGTGTATCTATAGTTGGAGTGTCGTTGGAGTATTTATAGAGTAGGAACCTAACTGTCTTCCAGTAGCATCGGCCGAGAACGTAAATCATGGTCCGAAAAACATGGAGGTGATGCCAAGTGCCCCAGACCCGTGCGGATCGGGCGGGCATGTTTGCACTAGCTTCCCCACGTTAATCCAAAATGCGGGGAGTACGCCTCCACATGATATTGCCGAATGCCGAATGCCGAACGCCGAACGTAGTATGGCCAAGAGTCGAGAGCAACCGAAGATAAATGCCAAGCGTGTAAGTGAGGGGACGTGAAAGAGTGGCCGAGGCTCATATGGAGCGAGAATAACTGAAGATAGAGTAGCCGAACATACACGCGCGAGCGTGTATGTGAAGCCAAAGATAGAGTGGTTGAGCGTGGAAGTTAGGGGCTAGAGATAAGTAGTCGAAGATAGACACCGACCGTGGATCGTTCAGCCTATAAACCGAGAATCAGTAATGTAGTTATTGGGTCGAGCCCAACTCGAGCCGAGCACAAATGGGTTACGAATGATCGTGGGCCGAAGACCCAATATTGTGTATTTCGGCCTACTACAATAACAATTATTATGCTCTCTTAAAAAGTTAGAATATCAAAAATAGATTATGAATTTGAGACAGATGAAGTATCAATAAGTTCACGACCTGAAAATCTAATTTTTATAAGGTCAAAACTTTTACTTTTCATCCTAAAGAACTAATCTTTAATTTAAAGTTTTACCAATATCCAAGATTTTCTGGTGATAAACTAATTTAAACAAAATAAACAAACTTTACCATCAAAGTGGAATGTAAAGTGACATTACACAGCCAAGGGGTCCGGCTGAACAAAACTGGACTTGAATTTTGTCAGTCCCAGCTATGAAGCGCGTACAACGAAGGACGTGGAGGAGTTCATCGCCTCTTCACACGATAAAATGCCTAAACCATCTAACACCTCTCCGGCCGACCTGCCGGTGAAAGATATACCTGGCCCTGTATCACCGCTTTGCCGATCCTAAATCCCGGAGCAACCATAAACGCCACCCGATAACCACCGCCCCCCGCCGCCTCAAATACATCATCCGTCACACTCTCCATGTACACCTCCGAGAATCGACAGTTCCTTCCCACCTGAAACATATTAACCTCATGATCAAAAGAGAAAGCCAAGCAATGCAAAAGCCACACGCGCTTCGCCATCTCAGCAAACGCACAGAAAAAAGCCGTTTCAGGATACTCCCCGGAGTTGATCAATTTCCGCTGACTTAAATTCCCGGAAAATGAGGTCTCCATCTTCGGGTGAACCAAACGCAGGTACTTCGTCCTTACGAACTTCCCAAATGACGAATTCGGATTGGTTTTCAGGAAACGAACCGGATTCACCGCTTTAAGGTTCTTAAACCGGTCAGCGAAAACAAATCTGCCTTGCTCACCGCTTTCTTTCGAGACTATTGACTCATTTGGTAGCAAAAAGTCCCGACAATTGAAACCATCGAACATTTCTCTGCACACAAACGACTCGAAAGCAAAACACCTCTGATTTGGATTCGGAAACGGAACTTCCGGCACAATTGCGTTAGCGGCGGCGACAATGTCCCAATTCGAAGACTGCATTTCCCGAATCATCAGCTTGACAAAACCCCGAACAGATCGGAGCGCGTAATGTAAAACCGCGCCAAAACTTCCGGGATCGGCGTCCAACAATTTGACACTATCTAGTACTGAAAATTGTCCGCTAGAGTTCAGTTTCTTCTCGAGCGACTTGTTATACGAAACGATGTCGTCGAGCTCTTTGAGAAGCAGGGAAAACGAGTTTTCTTTAGATTCCAATTCCAACCGCATTTTCTTCATAGTCATCTCGTACATCTTCATTAGGCTCTGTTGCTCCTGAATCTCGGCCAGCAACAAAGTCACGTGAGGGGGAGAAGAGTAAATCTGTTTCTTGAGAAAATCCTGTTTCAACTCCGATAGCGATTTCAGTTCGTTTACTACAGCCTCATCCGCTGACTGAATCGCACCTCCGTTATAGGGAAACTGAGCCATTTGAAGGTCGGCATAAGCGGCTTTGACGGCGGAAACGGTGGCAAACAGCTTCGCAACGAAGGCCTCCATGGCGGTTGCCCTGTTCCGTGTCGACCTTGCTTCATCTCCATCGTTGTCCTCGAAACGCTGCGATTCTTGTTTGGGTTTGTTTTCCTGAGGTATGAGCAAGCAGAAGCCAGTGTTTTTTGAGAGGGCTTTTGTGGCTTTATTGAGATGGATGACTTTGTGGAAGGTTTTGGCTAACTTGTTCTTGGTTGGGGCTGGACTGGGTTTGAATGAATCCATATGCAGTTTTGCTGGAATCAATCAGGTGATGAGAGTGGGCTTGGTCATTAGGCGAGGTATGAGCAACAGAATAGAGAAAACAATGGGTTTGAGAGAGTCTAAAAGGGTTTGGGAAAATTATTAAAGTTTACAGAGGGGAAAAGGGGGGTTCAGTACTTTGACTCTCAGGTAGAAGCCGGAGATGGAGGTGGAAAGCAAGATTTAAAGCGCGGGAAAATAAAAGGATAAAAGATCAGCGGCCACTTCTTCAACATACAATTATTTAAGGGGAATGGGATCCCCTCTGTCTACTCCATCAAAATGGATAGGGACTTTATTAGAGTCTTATATTTTCAATTTCACAATCTTCTATAGGAAAGAGAAAGCCTACTTTCCAATTTAATATTCTGGTATGTCTATTTTTCACATTTATTGTTGTCTAATAGTACAATAACTGTTCGTCACCCATTACCCATTTTTTTAAATTTTTTAAACATAATTTTATATTTTTTAAATTATTTTTATCGAAACAAATTAATAAATTAAAAAATCAATGAAAAATTACAGTACATAAAAAAAATGGAATAAAAAATTAATTAGGTTAAACAGTTAGAGGGCTTAAGCACATAAAGTAGGCCCCAAAATGTGTATTTGCTTAAAAAATACTATTTGCAGAGAGAGAGAGACCATTGATTAGTGGGTGATTCGGTGGTTATTTTGCCAATAACATTATTGGTTTTAATTATAGTCGTTAGATTATACATATTGTTTCAAATGTTGTGTGTTTAAAATCACTATGCTATTTTTAAAATAAGCGTTCTTTTATTAAATAAATAAAATTTATCATTTTGAACAAGAAAAAATAAATAAGAGATAGTCTTTATTTATTATTCCGAGAAATTTTTGTAAGGAATATTGTCGAATTTTTGTAATAAATTGAAAGATTAAAATATTATTTCTAAATTTTAAGAACAAGAGTAGGGTTGGAAATAAATAAGACTATATGTTATCATGTATTAAATATCATTGATTTTACACCAAAAATTTAGTAGCTATTAATTATGATGCAGTGAATTTAAAGTTCATTAAATTCATTAATTGCTCCTTAACAAATATCCTAGGGACACTTGTTTACTTTTAAACAATTATGTAGTTATCAATCTTGTCGTTAAAATTTTTCGAACACTATCGGTCATGCTATTGAAGTTTAATTTTAGGGTTTTTGTTTTTACAAAACGAATTGGAACATAAATTCCTATCACTTCTGACATCGCTTATGTTCATTTTTTTAGTTTTTGTTTATTTTGCCAAAAATTTTAATAGTTTGACTAATGACGTTTGACCAATTTTCAAAAAAAGTAATTGCATAATGGTATCAAAAGTAAGAAAGATGAGAGTAATTTTCCAAACTACATGAGAAGTCAGTGTACTTATGAGAAATTTTAGGAGAGGTCAATGTAATTTAATCCTAAAAATGAGTCAATTCTTTCATAAATTGTGTTTTTATTAAACAAATCACAAACCAGTTTATCAACGTAAGCTATTTGGCCTAAATTATCTAAATTACTTTTTTTTTTTATCTTTATTCATATTATTTTTGTACTTATTATATTTCATTAATTGTTTTGGGTTTGTTGGTTCATCTTGATGAAAAAAATTTAAAAAGTATAAAATTATACCTAAAAACTAAACAAAATTCACTAAAGACGAAAAATAAAATAAAAACATATCCGGTTTTGATTTATTTTTCTTCTTTTTTGAATTTTTTTTAAGTTTTTGACATGATTTTGTATCTTTTAAATTTTTTTCGTTGAGACGAATCAATAAAAAATCAAAAAATTGATACAAAATAAAAAATCCTACAAAATTCCAAATAAGAATAACAAAATAATAAGACAATAATAGAATAAACACGACAGTTCAAATGCTATGCATGAGTATTTATGATATACATATTGTAAAAAAATATACAATGAGCCAAAAATGCATAATCATTATAAGATCGTGTAAATACATGGCGACAAATACATCTAAGTAGAAAAAGAAAGAGAAAGTTAAGATTGTTGTTAGTGTACTTTACCACCCTATGTAATATACAGAGAAATGTTCTCCTACATTGGATTTTTTTTTTCCAATATGCAAAGACGACCAATCATATGAATACTTCCATTGCTACGCTTCATATTTTTATGACATGTTATAATAAAATAATAATTAATTAAGCAGCAAAATAAATTTTTTTAATTAAAATAAAGAGCCAAATTCTCAAATATTTATTATTTTCCAACGAAACAATCGACCCAAAATGAGTTCATTAAATAGTTTCGAAAACAAATAACTCAAGTCATAAATTTTTCATTACTTAAAATCAACTAAGGGAACACCCTAGATAAAACCATCCATATACATTCATATCGTCCATCTTAGTCTCTTGAACTTTCGGGTTATGCTTCATCTCGACCTGTTCCTCAACACTCCGCGTGAAATGCTCGAGGCCAAAAAGTAGCTCTAATGAGTGATTGACACTTAATAGAAAAATCTAACATTATTCCTAACTTACAAATACACATACATAATAATAATTCTATGCAACATGCAAAGAACGATAAACAGACATAAAATATGCATGCAATGTCGTGCATATAGCTTTTCACATTAAGTATCTTTATGTTATTATTATCTCCACACTGGGGTTGAGATAAGCAATCTCCCTCATCAATATCTCAACTTTGAGGTCTCGCAATCCCCATCATCATTATCAAAATATCAGGGTATTGCAATTCGGGAGTCTAGAAATTTATTTCAGACAATTGAACCTTCTTCGCTTATGTCACCCTTGCCGCCAAAGCAGTAATCTCCCTCTTCATCCTGAACAGTTAGGGGAACGAGATTATCAAGATATGCAAAGCAATGAGATACAGATTAAAAATCACAGGAAAACAAAAGCAAAATGTACCATAAGCCAGGAAGTTAAGCGGTGAACATCTGGGTACCGAAGGATCAGTGACTCGTCCGAAATAGGTGTTTGAGGACGCAACGACTTGATAGTCGAGTACTGCATAGTACGGAGAGTAAGAGCATAGGTCTCCAGATCGAAAGGTGGTCGAGGACCCTCCTCAATTGTGATGTCATCAAACAAAGCATTCCCAATGTCATAGTCCTCGCTAGGAACATCCTCTAGAACAGCGCCAAGAATGTCCTTAGTAGCATCAGCCGGTCCAACTAAAGGAGCGTCAATCACCAAGCAAGGGCTCAGTGAGATCGTGGCTGAATTTCACCCTGTATCGATTAGAGTGTCAACTACCACCTGATCTACGCTAGAATCAACAATCGAAGGAATGGAAAATGAGCCAGAAGAGTGATTGCCTGACATGATTTGAGGGAAGGAAAATAGTCTTTAGATAAAAAGGACTCCAAGTTTACAAAGAGATGAAAGCTTGAGAGATTGTGAGAATCCCTGTCAAACTTCCCCTTCTATAAACTTCAGCCAAAGCAGGCCAAATGGTGCCCACAAGTCCAGCAACCCACATACACTAGAGCATTTCACCTTCACAGAGTCGTGAGGCCTCCCCCGTGCCGCGACCGCGAAATTCATATGCGTATGCCAGTAGGGTCTGTTTACCCACCAACGGGTGCCAGGGTGGTTGGCTTTCTGACTTCCACTTTATTGCGTATGCCAATCTAATTTGTTATTTTGAATAAAGTCTTTGGTTTCATACGACAATACGCACACTTTTTATGACCTTATAAACACACACCCTGAGTGCACATTCCAACTCACATACACGCACTCTGAGTGCATATTTTAACTCACTTTGTACCCAGAGTACACGCATCCCGAGTGCACTCTTCGGTTTACTTTTTACCCTCAGTGCATGCATCCCGAGTGCACATGCATATTTTAGCTTATTTTGTACCCCAAATGCACATTTCAATTCATTTTGTACCCCTAGTACACACAACCCGAGTGCATATTTTAGCTCATTTTGTACTTGAGTACACGCACACCGAGTGCATATTTTAAATCATTTTGTACCTTGAGTACACGCACGTCAAGTTCAATTTTAGCTAATTTTGTACCCATAGTACATGCATCCCCAGTGCACATTGTAACTCATTTAGTATCCCAACTATGCGCACCTTGAGTGTATGATTATCGCTCCTTGTAACCCTGAATACATGCATTCTAAGTACACCTACTATTTTCTTTCCACCCCGAGTGGACCTGAATGTTTTTTCGCACCTTGAGTGCTCTTGCATAATTCATAAACACTAATCACATGTACACACGCACTGGCATGCTCATTCCTGATACATACACTGTCCCTAAGAACTACGCTAGTATGATTCCTACAATGGGGTACATAGGCAGTTTGAAGAGCGTGACCATGATAATTTTCATGTTTGATTTTGAGATTATAGAATTCTAGACTATCCAAGTTGGATTGTGCTTTGTCTTTGTCGGCACAATGCCTGTCAAGTCCCCTTAAAGAGAGGCAACAATAGACAACTCAATTTAGATTACCAGCAAATTTCCACAAAAGCAACGATTGAACATTCCCGATGATGCAAGAAAACACTATTATCCTGGAACGAAGTCTAGAGTTGTGTTAGATTTTGGTAGACGTGACCATGGATGCTCTACTTTTATTTTTTTATCACAAAAACTTATTTGGGTTCACTTTGACGCACGTCAGTAGGAGTCTAATGCCGCCAGTTCAGTGAAGTTTGACTTCGGTATAGCTCACCATGCCGCACGACGTGGAGTTTCGTCTTGCAAAGATTTAGCTCTTTCCACTTCATGAAATGGCGTACGGCAAAACGGTACGACACGCACCAGTTGGAGTGTTAAAAATACATAATTGCCCTTGCACGATTTTGAAATTTTTGGTGCCTATAAATAGAACTCCCGAGTTTCAAGAAGAGGGAGAAGAGGTGGAAAAAGTATTGTTTGAGATTGAGAAGAGCAAAATCTTTAAGATAAAGAGGAAAGTGAGGATTTTGTGAAGTAAAAGTTTTTCCCGAGAGAGCATTTGAGGAAAAAGAGGTTCTTGGGAAAACAGTTTGAGGTCAATTTAGAGCATACAAGTCAGGAAAAGTAGAAAAAGACGAGCTTGACACTGAATAAGTAAAATTGACATTTGCTTGGAATTGTGAGTAGAATCGTAACACGAATTAAAGGGTTTCACAGTTAGCATGGCTGCCTACAACAAATAGTTTTCTTTTCATGAGATTGGAGTTGTTTTTTGTTGTTTAGATTAAAACAAATTAAATAGGGGACTTTTTTAGTTTGAAAAGAATCATTTTATAGTTTTTAAGGATCAGCTTTTGCTGCAACTTTAGCTTTAATTAAAATCCAACAACATTCCAGCGCACTCAACCACCAATAATAAAAAAGAAAAATTAAAGAATTTTTAACTTTTTTTTATGATCTTGTAGATATCTCAAACATTATCTTGCCTTTTCAATTTTGGAAAAGTCTGTGTACACAGATCATCCGAACACATTTAGACACAGATATATCTAGAACCGTTGGATGCAATAAGGGTTCTACGTGCATCGAACAGTTCCGAACACAAATATATCCGGATGATCGTGTTGGCATTACCCTTCAATTTAAAGGATGATTAGCATCCTTAAAATACCATATCTTACTACACAATGATGACTTGATATTTGTAGTCTCTTTTACATTACGCAATTAAGGTATTAAAAAAAAAATTAAAGAGTTTGCTGATCAACAACACTATAAGATTTTAAGTTTCACTTTTGATGATAGATTTTAAATTTTTTGCAGACAAATACTCCAAGTTGTTGATTGCCCTCTGTTTGCATAAGTGGAACCAGTTCATGACAGCCAATAAGACTCTAACAATGCCCATATTTGACTATGTCTTGACTTCGAGAATGCAATGACAGTGATGCATGCGTGAAGACACCGACGAAACTGGTTTGTAAAAATAAAGTTGATTAAAATACTTTCATCGACGTTTATTAATGATTCTAATTTACCTATATTATATATTAAGTACACCTATATTTTTTATTAAGTACATGTAATGAGATTTTTTTAAATCCACATCATCTTCCTCTCTAGTTAGTTTTTTCGTCCAATATTTAACGGCAAAGGTCATGTGTTGTGCACATATGCTCTTAAAAATACTTATTGTGACTGAAATATCCTACACACACAATATTATACATAATATATAAATTATAAATTAAATTAGTTATTATTAATTTATATTTTATTTAATTTGCATTGTTTGCTTACGTGTTAAATTCATAACTTTGGACATAAATATATAACATTTAATCAAATTTTGATCAATTTATTTCTTGATGTACCCATTTTTAAGTTTCTCGATATGTTTTATTTCTCGGTAAAAAAACATCTTTGTATTTCATTATATATTTTTCTTAATGTTTTATTTCTTGGTAAAAAAACATCTTTGTATTTCATTATATATTTTTCTTAATGTTATAATTTTCTTCAAGTTTTGTAAATTTTTAAACAAAATTTATAAATCTTTCCACCAACATTACCTATTTTCTTCAAATTTTATGAAATTTTATACAAAATACTATGAATGCAAAGTAATTAAATTATATATACTCTGTAGACACTAAAATAAGAATGTTTGTTGTAACTTTTTTGAAAGATATATAACCAAGCGGATATATGGGTGACGTATCATTTTTTATTCATAAATAACATTAACATATATCACGAAGTGTTAAACTATTACGATGTGTCATACCTAAAATCTATTTATAATGCAAACTAAATAAAATAAGAATTAATATTAACTAACTTAATCTATATATTATAAATTATGTATTATGTATTACAAATTTTATATTTACAATGAAGAGTATATCAGTCACAATAAGTATTTTTAAAAGCACACATGCACAACACATGACATTTACCATTAAATATTGGATGGAAAAACTAATAGCAAGACATTATGCCATCTTTCTATAGTTGAAATGGGTAAATTGTAGTAAAAAAAGATAAAAAGAGTAACATAAAAAAGGGTCATAGTTGAAGGGGATAAAGTGTAATTAACCCTTAAATTTATTCTTAGCATAACTTTTAAATTTACTATTTAATCTTAAATCAATACTTGCATTTGTTTAGAGATAACACTATTAGAAAGAGGATGATGAATATTTATATCAACCTTCTGGTTGGTGTTTAGGGACACCGCCAACATTCCGAAACTGGATCATCGAAGTTGGTCGATATTTAGCAGTTGATCCATGGGTGATCCCCACGCTTTGGTATTTGCAGCCTACTAAATTAACCATGTTTTTGGGACCATGTCCTTATGTTTGTCCATTTTTCTTTTCTTTTTTTGGATATGGAGGATATTCCATGCCAACTTGGGTGCATCTCAAACAAATTCTTACTCACTCTAACAGCCGTTTCACACAGTTATGGTCCGTTTGTTAACGATTAAAATTATGAAAGAGATATAATGAATATAGTAAAAGAGAAATATAATAGAATGAAAGATTTATTATAGAGGGGTGAGTAGATATAAAGAGTTTGTTTGAGTATTTTTTGAAGAATGAGATATGGTAAATATGAGTATGTGAATGGTATTCTCGTAATTAATGATGATATTCTTATAATTAATAATGATATTTTCGTAAATAGAAAGGGGATAAAATATGAAACTTTGATAGTACACGTGTATGAACAGTAAACATTTGAGGTTTTACTAGCAGACTTAGATATGATCTCAAATCACAGTATTTATTTAAATTCTTGTACTTATGTGTTAATACTTCTATACGTACTATGCATTCCATATTATGTTAAATGTACAATTTATTTTCGTACATTCAAAGAGAATTTAAGAGTGAGTTAACTTATTGAGCCTAGTAGCTCATGGTGCATATTTTCTTGCTCCTAGTATTTCGTGTCAGATACTGACGACGATAAAATAGCCACAGGATATCTGACCGACAACAATGCTCTAGATTGGAGACTTTTTTAAGTCTTAGTTACATAAGGTATATGTTATGTATTTCACTTTTTAAAACAGTATTTTGAAATGTATTCCACTATATCAAGTTTAATTATGTAGCCTATAGGATCTATCAAACCGCATTGTACTTTTTTCTTCATTTACGAAATAATAAATATTTTGAAATTACTAACGTTTCTCTCCTAGAGACCTATAGATATACTCACTAGCATTGTCTACCAATACAAAAGTACACTGATTAGTCTTGTGATGTGTCAAATTAGCCCACTATAGACGATAAAGAAAGCAGAAAATGCACTCAAGTGCCTCCACTAGAATACTCAACCAATCCCTATAAATAACGGCAAAGATCCATCAGTAAAAGGATTAATCACTTGAAGAACTTACGCTAGGTTGATCATCAAGTTAACTGAAAATCTAAACTCGGGCAAACTAATGAATATGCAGAAATAAACAAGCATAAAAAATAAGAAGTCACAAGAGATGCAAATATACGTGAAAAACTCCTAAAATGGTAAAAACCATGGGAAGGAATCAAATGATTATACTAACTATTGTGCGATTACAAAACAATCTATACTCGCAACTATGACTCACTCACAGTTGACCCAAGATCGATTGCTGAATTTTTGTTCACCGCACCCAGTGATTGATCACATTTGCCTCAAATCTTCAAGTCTTCCAAGACAAAGGATGTTGTAAAAGAAACGAACGACGAAACCCATGGTAATGATTATCTACGCTCCAAGATTCATCACCATCCGATGCAACACCAAGGTATATATTAAATAAATACTTAGAGCATATATATTTTAAGAAACTACTCTCTCAATGTGTATAACTCTATATCTCTCTGTCCTTAGCTATGACCCTAGCTGCTGATATATATTTATAACAAACGCACTAGTTGATGGAGCGACTTTCCAATTTAGTCGCTCGAGCGATTTCTTCCGAATTGCAGAAATCTTTCAAGTCCGATTTTGGTAATTGTTGGATCAATCTAGGAATTTTTGAGACTTTCGAATCATTCAAAATCAACTAGGATAAGACTTTTAACCCAACTAGAAAACTTACTACCCAAAAGAAATCAACTAGAAAAAGATTTTTAACTCAATTAGGAAACTTACTACTCAAAAATACAAATTAAATTTTGATTCCTTCCATACCCTAAACAGATATTCTAACAATAAAATAAATTATAAGAAAATATCGAGTGTATTTTGACTAGAAAATTGCCTAATATCACAAAGGGTAATTTGGGACTAACAATTTGCCCCTTTGGCACTTCCATGACAACATACACTTTCACGAATACCTGTTAAGATCTGCAAATAAAACTCAAGAAGGATATCATAATCAAAATAAACCTACTCTCCCTTTTTATCATGGAATGACAAAGGGTGAATAGTACACAATAAGTATAGGAAAAATAACTAGTAGATTTAAAATTTAACATTAAGTAGCACAATGTTCAACAATAGACCAAGCACTCGAGCAAACATGAAGCAAAGCTTATGATAGAAGAATCGATTAACAAGAACAGAACACATCTTCATAAGAACATGACAAACAATAAATCGTGTGCATCCAACGTAGATAATAATGTCAAGAAAGCTCACTCTTAGACCTTAATACTCATGAACGAAAAAATATACTAGATTTTCTCCCCCTAAAGAAAAGAAACCGAGCGAAGAAAAAAATATTTTTGAAAATACAGTAAATGTCGCTCAAGGGGTTGCTAGAGTGACTTAAAATCGCTGGATGGACCAAAAAGACAGTGAGAGTAGCTCATTTGGTCATGGGATATGTCGCAGGAGTGACCACAAGAAAACCAAAGTCACTGGAGCGACTATGGTGCGCTAGAGCAACTATAAACAGATTTCAACACACTAAAAAGTTTAAAAAAATACCAACACAACAAAAAGAAACATGTTATGACATAAAAAAACGTTCTCAACACCCACATAAAACCAAGTTATTAAGCATGAGAGCTCATAGAGGGGGTTACGATGGATGCGAACATGCACAAAATTTTGAGAAAATTCAAGCAAAAACGTGCATAATCATATAAGAAAGTGTAATCTCATAATCGAATGACAACATGTGTGTGTGAGTCAGTTGACACAACCTGAAAGTGAATATTAGACATGAGAACTCCCACGGACTCTATGAACAACACACACACTCTCCCTCAATGTAATGCTCCATCATAAACATACTACCAACATTTTAACGCGCTGCAACTACATCAAATATCTTTACAGCATGTTCAATATTTTTATCCTACTGCTTTTTGACACGAGCAATAAGCTTAACTTAGACCGAATGCCCAATTACTAGGCAAGTGGTCTTTATTGTCTTTCTAAGGTCTATCCTCCTTTTGATGTGAGCACTCCCGCTTGAATTAGACCGGAGACCCGATTACTCAGAGAATGTCCGGATAAGCAACTGAATAGCTCTCATAATAATATCCCCTTTTTTTTTCTTTTTTTTAAATAACATTGATACCATTCAAGATTATGAAACAATATACTCTACTAGAATACCCCAAGTAAATGATTGACATTAACAATTCTCAAGAAAGGATAGAGATGTCCAAAGATGGGAATCCATGGTTCAAGACTCAAAAACAGGAGAGTGTCCTAGTGAGAACGTGGAAATCAAGAAATCATGAAATCAGCTTAGTTTATATGACCATGCAGTAAGAGATGAATGTTCACAATTTAATGAGCATGCAAGTAGCTAAAGAACCATTCGATAAAAGGTCATGATCAATAACTTAAGTATTTGGCAAAAAGAAAAATAATAATCAAGATGATAAACACTCGAGGCATGCAATATACAACAATGAAATCTAAGATGTCATACAAAAAAATATCTTTTCGTATGGTATTTTATTTGAGAATAGAAACACTAACACAAAAAATAAAAATAAAAACTATTCAATAGGACTAGAAAAGAATGAGCAATGTAGCACAAGCCTAGACTATGAAAAATTTACTGAGCAGCAATGTAAACTTTCATGTCATGCTTAAAACCAAAAAAAAATTGTATTCTATTTTTAAAAATAAATAACAAAAATAGAATAAAAATAATAATAACACAACCATAACTCCAAGTACAGATGAACAATTAAGGCATAACTTAGACTATGGTATGGCAAAAATTACCAAGTCCTTAATAGGCAAGGTCAACTTCTCCAGATGAATAAGTGTCATCTAGGGGTTGTTAGGCACATAAAAACAAGTGTACAATCTATCTAGCTTTTATACTATCAGTGTTCTTGATCCTTTTGTTAAGCAAATTGGGAGACACAATTTTGTGGGTCACATTCATCTTCTTTTTATTTGGGTTCACCCTATGTCTAGGTTGACTTTTAGTATACCTATTTTGACAATTTCTACCCCCATAATAATTAATATGATGATATTGGGGAATAGTAGGGTATTCATGTAATTTAAAACAATGTGGTCGAATATGACCATTGATAGCACATTAATGACAAGTAAGAACAAATTGAGACTAAACTTTCTTATCATTATTTTGAGATCCTCCAATTTGTATCTTTTGCGGGATGAACACCATTGGTCTTGTTTGTTTTTTAACAGTGGAAGCTTGAAAATCGAGACCTAATGTATCACTTGTTGGCCTTTGAATTTCCAAAAGATTACCTAGAGCTTTTGTTCCTGTATTCAATTTTTCAAGTACAGATTTAACATCATTTAGTTCAGCAATTAGCTCAATAATTTTCAATTGAAGTACAAATTTGTCACGCCCATAAATTTTAACATAAATAAAATACCAAATTATGACCGAAATCCTCACAAGTAACACTAATTACCCCAAAAATTAGTGTTCGAGAACCCAA
>JABCMJ010021376.1:0-10765 GCA_014822125.1 Arbutus unedo | reverse complement strand
CACGAGGACGTGTGTTCCTAAGTGGGGGAGATTGTGACGCCCCAGCCAGGCTGTGGTGCTAGCTGTGAGGCCGGCGTCCGGGAGATAGACTCTCAGAGAGACGTTCGGATGAGTGGTTAAGGATCCCACATCGTTTGGTGGATGTAAGTTCGGTGGTATTTATAAAATTATGAACTTTTCTTGTACAAGATCTTTTAAAAAACCGTGAGGCTGCCAAAATTCATTGGAACTTCACAGTTAAACGTGTTCATCCTGGAGCAATCCAAAGATGGGTGATCTACATGCAAGTCCATGGAGTTTGGGCAATAAAAACAGACAATATTATACAAAACGAGAACAGGTCATTACATAATATTTGGGATTTATAAGTTTTATTTTTTCCCTCATATTTATCTCGGATTTTTAAAAGCTTAATCATCTTTTCGTGTCTAGCGCGTCAAGGTTTGTTGAACCTGAGAGAGTTATTTAGTTGAGTTGTAATTATCTCTATTGATTGTTCTATATTAAATTATTATATTTTTAATTATTTTATTCGTAATTATTCTAGCCGATAACTACTTGGGAATTCGAATCTTAATTCTATTCAATCTCTTTCGTTCGAATACTAATTGGTTTCAAATTCGTCCCACCACTTCTATTTATATGACCTTTGTTCCTTCCGCCTCACTTTTCGCTGAATTACAGGTTTTTGCGTTTCGGAAGATTTGTCAGGTAACCTCTCGAATACCTCTCTTCCTCTAAATGCACTGACCTCCCCTGAGATTTTTAATAATTGTAGAGATCTCCCCTGAAGTTTGAAAAAATACAATAACCTCCCCTACTTTCGAAACTATTACCCTATTTTCTCCTACCGTGAAATTATAGGCTATGGCGTTAATTTTGATCGTGAAATGTCCATTTTATCCTTTGGCTATGCTAAGAAGTATTTCCATTGTGTGGTAAAATGCACCGACCTCCCCTAAGATTTTTCACAATTGTAGGAATCTCCCCTATGATTTTAAAAAATACACTGATAAACTTTAACTCATGAATATTATTATTTTTTAAAATAAAATAATTTTTTATAAAAGCGGGTCTTAGTAATGTTTAATCCTAAGTTGTTACTATTTTTTTCCTATTCCATTGTTAAGAAATGATAAAAAAATAATGAAAAATTGAATTTTGATACTTTTTTTTGAGTTAACTTACTAAAAAAGTAGCGAGCCCCACACTTAAAATTTTTCTGTTAGAATTTGTATCGCGGAAAAATCTTAAAGAAACAAAAAAATATAACTAACTACTTATGCTTAATTCGACCTAATTTTCTTCATTTGCAATTTTTTTTTTTGTATTTTTCAATTTAGCTTTAATTTTTTTTGTAAATTATTGGTTCGTCTTAATGGAAGGAATCTAAAAAGTATATAATTATGTTTAAAAAATCACTAAAAATAAAAAATAAGTTTTAAAAAACTCTATTTTTTAAAAGATTTGGCTCGTATTATTTTACTTTTATGAAATTATTTGTCGAGATGAATCAATAATTTAAAAAAAAATGACATGCTAGTTTTGTCTCAATTTTTATAAATTCTTGGTTCGTCTTGACGAAACGAATTTAAAAAGTATAAAATTATGTCAAAAAGCTAAAAAAATATTAAAGACGAAAAACAAGTCAAAATTGACACTATTTTTTTATTTTTTAAAATCTCTAGTCGAGACAATTTCAAATTTGATTTCAGTTTATATTTTTTACACTTCTAAATGACATATCCATAATTGAAAAAATAAAATTATATTGGTAAATAAATAAACAATCAATTATTGCATTAGTAAAAAAATTAACTCAAAAAAGAAAAACATACGGGTGAGGAGGCCAACAAGTAATGTGTGCCGTAGGGAGAATGTGAGTCTTTTTTATAGCCATGAGCAAGTGTATTTTTCGCATTTAGGCCAAGTATTCTAATGACATCACCACGAATTAACTCAAATCTAACAGAAAGTAACGCGAGGGGGAAAAGAGTGAAATACTTTGAAAAGCAAGGGAGGTGAGTGCATTTTTCCAAACCACAAGGGTGGTTCCTACAATTGTTAAAAACTTCAGGGGAGGTCAGTGCATTTTATCCTTTTATTTTTGCTTCCAGAGCACCATCTCTCTCTTTCCTCTCTCTCTCTCTCTCTCTCTCTCTGTGTATATATATACATAGTTTTTTTTCCTCTCTCTTTTCTTTCTTTTTCTTCTTTATTTAATTTGTTTTATTAGTTTAATGTCTTATTTTCAATTTATTTATTATGTATTAGTGGGTATTTAAATTTCGGTGTGGTGTACGGCGATTGGTCGCTAGGAGCTTCATATCGATTTCTTGCGTCGAGAGTAAGGTAGAATTTTGGAACCGAAATCCTAAGTATATATATGTGATTTGTGTGTCTATATTTTAATTTGTGTGACCGTTTAAAGGACTATTAATTGTTGAGACTGATCAGTATTTTAGTACCCACGAATGTGCATATGGCATGGATCTTATTGATATAAATGATTCGCATGATGTTATTAAATGTTGCATGCATACTTAATAAAGTCGCATGATAAAGTTTGTTATGGCATGTTGATTATGACTATTAAGCATCATGCATGCATGTAAGAAATTGGAACTTAATATAACGGCATAGTTAGATGATCTCATTGTTACGATAATGAAGAATAATCAGAATCAATTATTGCTGTGATAATGAGGGTTAAATGGGGGATCGGTCATGTTCTTGAGACATGTCAGTGTTTATGAGCCAAGTCATGACCCGTACTTGAGGCTAGCGTTTGAGATCCTGATGTATGGGAGACATCGAACAATAATAAATGTTGCATAAAATGATATGGACTAGAAAATGAATGTCTGTGAGCCATGTTTTTGTGCTTGGAGCCGTATCATGGCCTTGCGAGGATGACTACAGAAACCTAATGTATGGGAGAGTTGTGTATGGGAGCTTGATGTATGAGAGCATCAAACAAGAGGATTTATAATGAAAAGATACTTAATGGGGAAAGAACGACATTGCATAATGATGTATGTCTATATGCATGTTGAAAATTTATTATATGTGCTTGTAAGTTAGGGTGAGGTTCGGTCTTTCTGTTGAGTCTCAATCACTCATGGTGTAAATTTTTGTCTCTGATATTTCATGTCAAGTACTGATGAATAGGTTGAGATGGAGCCTAACTAAGAAGTTGAGGAGCCATGGTTGTACCTACGCGATGTCTTAAAGATGGGAAGATTGAGACACCCAATTTCACATCGATTCTACATGGGTGTTTTTATCTACTCGAGTGAATAATTGCAAATACCATGAGAAAGTTCAACAATAGAACTCCGCAAGCATCTATATGCACAACCCAAGAAAGGAGTCTGTAGAAGTGAGAATCATTACCAACCAACTAAATGAAGAGCCCCATAATGCAAGAAAATGAAATCACTTATTTCTTTTACTAAGCAACGATTTTTGTTTCGTAAACTAAAAATTTACAAGTGAGTGCATCCGATATAATTTGGGTTCTTGAGGTGCATTTCTTTAAAATTATTAATACTCGTTCTAGTAGATTCCAATGTCCATATGAGGAGAATGCTGATTCTTTTGGAAGTTGGGATTTTGATTTTCTACATATTTTTCTTCATATATATGGCTGTAAAAGTCTATAAGAAAAATTATAAAATAGGAAGAAAGACCACAAAATATAAGTCAACTTCTCAGCAAATGACTTTCTAGTGGGAAGGCACAATAGGAAGAAAGCTAATATAAATCAACTTCTCAACAAATGCCTTCCTAATGGGAAGATAAAATAGGAAGAAAGACCATAAAAGATAAATCAACATCTCATCAAATGCCTTTCTAGAAGGAAATGTTGACAGTGGTATTGAGTCTTGAGCAAAGTTATTAATTCCGTCTCGTATCGGTCTTGTAAGGGTACTGGACTACTGGAGTACCTGTCTTGGGTTGTTCCGGCCAATTTCGGCAAATATCGGCCAGTATCATACTGTACCGATCTGTATTTTAAAAAAATAAAAAATTTAATTAATATTTTTTTGGTAATTAGACATAAATGGAGGCTAAAAATTATTTTTTTAATGTTTGGTGATTTGTTTTTAAATTGTGATATTTTATTTTATATGTTTAGTATGATTTTTTGTTAAACAATATTATTTAAAATATGTATATTAATTTTAGCGATAAATCCGAAATGATATGACGGTACACACCAATACCGATAAGTAGCGTACCAGTAACAAAATCAGTATGCTTATCGATACGAGATGGATAACTTTGGTCTTGAATTAGTCAATTGTGTTTCTTTATGGGTTCTATGGCCTCATATTCTGGGACAACTACTATAATTTTTGCCTGATCAAATAAACTCCAAATTTATATTTGATTTAAACTATATTTAATCCCAACTAAAATAAAAAGAAAAATAATATTATTAGGCTATTCGTATTTAATATTTGTATGTCAAAAAATGTAATACATCAATGCGTATTTTACATATTCAAAATGTTTTTAAACGTAACAAAAAATAAAAATATTTTTTATACCGCTGTGCACTTTACACATATCCAAGTGGGATCGTGGCAACCTTTTTTGTTTCGATGGCTAATAATTTTTTGTCGTAATAAAAAATTATTTTACCATAGTGTATAATTATAAGGTGAACTTTGTTCTTGCAAGGAAAATGGTGATTAAATTCACACTTTCGGTTGTAGCTTCCTTTTGTGGTCCTTTCATTTAAACTTGTCAAGAAAACTCATCTATTTATAACTCATTCCCGTATCATGTACAAATATATTTGTATGTTTCACTTATGATAAAAAGTTTCGCTTATGTTTCACTTATGTTTCACTTATCATGTACAAATATATTTGTATATTTAATCAAAAATATTACCGTGGGTGGCCGGATACGTAGTATAGTGGACTTTCGATCCATGAGCATGCTAGCTTATTTGTGCTGGCCCCAAGCTAGGCCATGCCTAGGGATGACTCTCTCGTTGTTCGGCTGAGGATTTTGATAGATCGCCTCGTGTGCCTTCATTTGTGCCGAGCACACGACATGCCAGCTCTAGCCGAGCTTCCTCTCGGTTGGTATCTCTTACAAGGCTGAAGACCTCTCAAGTTGTTACCTCCAATTGTGCTGTCGAGGGCTCTACGATTGACACGGCCACTAGAGGCATACCTCTCATATTGCAGATAGTTCCCTAGATAGACGTGGAGGAGGAGTGGG
Organism: Arbutus unedo; assembly: GCA_014822125.1. Lineage (NCBI taxonomy): Eukaryota > Viridiplantae > Streptophyta > Magnoliopsida > Ericales > Ericaceae > Arbutus > Arbutus unedo. The sequence goes on along the minus strand of JABCMJ010021376.1, from coordinate 5,524 downwards.
CGCACGACATGCCTTGCCCGTCTGATTCGCACGGACGTAGAGCACGTCGCGGAAGCACCGTGATTTTCGGTCGAAGCTCATGGTAGATTTTGGGTTCTTCTTCTACAAATATTGCATGATACTCAAACCTCAGGTACGAGCACATATGCTCAGAATTTTTAAGTTGCTTTAATTCTCTCATAAGTTAAGTTGATCATCGGTGCTACATGTATGTGTTGAGAGAGAAAGAATAAACTCTATATATTATTGTGCCAATCAATCAACTTACAAACTCTTTTATATAGGACAGAAAGGATAAGGATAAACATGTAAACATAGAGATAAATATGGACCTAATTATAATCCTAAACTACCTAAGATACATATATACATTAATAGCCCCCCTCAAATTCAAGGAGGGTAAACATCAACCAACTTGATTTTGAAAAGTTTGAAAATGAGATCAGGAAGCGGTCAATAGGATGAGTTTTAGTGAACATATCAGTAGGTTGATCAGCAAAAAAATAAATAGGATGGAGATGAACAGTAACACGAGTGACATGTTGGCGAGCAAAATGAAAGTCAATCTCAATGTGCTTGGTACGATCATGAAAATATTATTGTGAGCAATTTGAATAGCACTCTGATTGTTACAAAAGAGGGTAGTAGCATCATAGGGGGAAACTACAAGAAGCTGGCGAAGCCAGAGAATCTATTGAGTAGTGTCAGGGAGAGTACGGTATTCGGTTTCAGTACTAGAGCGAGCAATAAGAGTTTATTTCTTGTTGCGCCAAGAAAAAAGAGACTCATGTAAAAAGAAGCAGAATCCCGTAGCAGAGCGCCGATCAGTAGGATTGCTAGCCCAATCAACATTAGAAAAGACACGGAGCTGGAGAGAAGAGTGAGCGGAATGGTGAAGACCATGAAACAAGGTGCCTTTGAGATATCGAAAAATCTGAACCAAAGCATAATAATGAGGTGTGCGAGGGGCCGACATTTACTGATTGACAATATGGACAACATAAACAGAGTCAGGACAAGTAACAGTGAGATAGACAAGATTGCCGACAAACTGACGTTACGTAGTAGCATCAGACAGGAGAGTGTTATCAATGGGTGTAAGACGATGCTAAGAATCAAGTGGAATGGATGCAGTCTTGCAATCGAAAAGGCCAACACGAGAAGAAAGATTAGATGCATATTTAGCCTATGAGAGAAAATAACCCGTAGAATCGTGGGAGAGTGCACCAAGATCTTTCATCTCAAAATGATGGTTAAGAAATTATTTAAGATGTTGAATACCAGCCACATCATCACCAAGGATAATCATGCAATCCACATAAAGAAGAAGCAAAGTGCAATCTTGAGCAGTGTTCCACACTCGCATGTCAATTGTGATTGGGAAGCTTGTGTGTTAAATGCTCTGTCCACAACGAATATGGCTTCCAAGCTGGTTCCAGCCGCAAATCCATAAGTAAGCTGATACTTATTTGGGGACCACTTCAGGTTTTAGGAAAGAAAGCGTAATCAGAGACTGTGTTGAAGAGTGTTGTTGTTTGTGATTGGTCATTTTGTTAAGACTTTGGTGGCATCTGACTGCCTTACTATTTGTTGCTCTATTTAGTTATTTTCTGATAAATTATAAACCTAGAAGAGTATTTCTGACAATTTTACTTTCATACTTTAAAACCTTAATTTATCACAGTTCCTGTTGTTTTTAATTAATAATAAGACTGACATTTTTTTAATTTAAATTTTAATAATAAAATAGAGAAAAAAAGCCAGGTTGTTTTGTGGCACATTTGGAAAGCTAGAAATGGTCTCTTGTTTAACTCTAAAGTGACAGATTGCGAGGCTATTCTGGGTGCAATTTGATGGCGTATTCAGCCAAGCTATGCCAAAGCCAATGCTATTTCTCCACTAATGACTTCCTATACAACACCAAAAGTATTATATGAGCCGTAAGATTTAACTCTTTAAGGACTAGGTTTCAGAGCACTTTGTTTGCTTGTTTTAGGCTGTTTGGGAACATACTGTACATGAATATGATGATTAAGAGCATGACGGTTAGGGAGCACGGTACTTAGTATGGCGGTCGGGATCCTCATCAGATGGAAACACCATAACGAGATTTATAGATGAAATTACATGACACATGGTTATTCTTGAAAATATTAATTAAGTCGTGAACTTGTGTAACATCTAGGACTTTGATAATACACGTATTCGAATGGTGAATATTTGAGATTATATTAGCAGACTTAGGTACGATAACATCATAGTATTTATTTTTAATTCATGTACTTATCTGTTAATATTTTCGTACATATTGTTCATTTTATATTAAGTTTACCATATAATTTATTTTTGTACAGTCAAAAGAGAATTTAAGAGTAGGTGACTTATTGAGTCTCATAGTTCATGATGCATATTTTCTTACCTCTGGCATTTCATGTCAGGTACCGATTAAAACAGAGCTGCACCTGAGTACCCAACCCATGAAGATTCATTTCCTGAAGAAGACCCGATCAAACCGTGATTTACCTAGTGTATGTTTACATTAACTCTAAAATGCCAAATTAAAGTCTTTTTGTAATTATCTTTTAAAAGACTTTACTCAGTATTTCATATTTTGTAAAAGTAAAAATATGTACTTACATTATTTATTAAACAAATATTGACTTCTAATTACTTTATTCTTTTATTAATGTTTTTGAAAATTAAGACCTTACAATCTAGACATTCTCTGTTAATTCTTTGCAAATATCTTTGGAAATAATTTTTATGTTCTCTTTTGGCTTAATCAATTCAGGATTGAGATTTGAATTTTCTATTTGCAAATATATTAATTCCTTCGACAAACACACAACAAAACCTTGATTACAAACAAGAAAATACCCCACAATATATTTATTGATTTATTTTGGTGGGTGGCTTTAATTTAGTTACTTCCCTATATATATGGCATCCATAGTGCACCATGTTATTGAAAACACGGCCAAGATTTTCTTCGGGCTTCAAAAGCCGTATAAAGCCTTAATTCCTTGTACATCATCGGTATTCAAATCTTTGATTGTTTCTGGGGCAATTGTAGGGAACATGATGGCCTCTTGGACATCGCTATGCTGAAGTCCAAGAAGGTGCCCGATTTCATGCAGTGCCACAGTTTGCAAATCAAATGAGTTTGCGCCTCCGCCAACCGAAAACATGTGATCGCTGTTGTAGTGAAACCTTCCATCAGTTGGGGCAAAAGCATGAGCAAGGGCCCCATTAGCCCCGGTAAATGGGAACCCATCCCCATGGTCAAGACGGTAGAAACCAATTTGAAGATCCGCACTCGCAAAGTCTTGACTCCGAGAGAATGTGAATTGTGTCTGTGAAGCCCATTTGTTAAATGCTCTGGCCACGGCGGATATGGCTTTCGAGTTGGTTCTAGGCGCAAATCCATAAGTAAGATGGTACTTATCTGAGGACCACTTCGGGTTTCCAGGAAAGAAAACGTAGTCAGAGACTGCGTTGAGATTGTTGTGGGTGTGGTTGGTCATTTTCTTGCTTGCTTGCATCCAATTGGTGCCGTTGATGATATCAGCATTCCCGCATCGAGGGACCGTCATTTTGGTCACAGTTTCGCCATCTAAAGTTCCCGTGGCCTTAAGATGATAATTCAGTTGATATGTTTTGACGGCCGCCTCCAACAAATCGTCAAAATCATCATCGTTGGCATGGGTTTGGTTATGAGAGTAATTCAGATAACCAAACTTCTGAAGATATGTCTTAAGTTGTTGGAGGCCTTTTACTGTTTGGCCTTTTTGGCACCCTTCCAAATGCTTAATAAATTCAAAATATGAAGGTTTTTCGCCCTTGGGGTTTGATCTACTTGCATGAGAAGGGAGAGGAAGGGCTGCTGAAAAGAGGAAAATGCATAAGAAAAGGTGGAAAACTTTTGCTGCCATGTTTGAGGTAGAGGAAAGCAAGCTCGGTGGTGAATTGTGAATTAAATCTTATATGTCTTGGGCCTATTTATAGACTTCTAGGAAGAAGATGGGGGTAGTGTGAAGTTGAGAAATTATTCTTTGAATGAGGCGGCTTTTTCATGACAAGTGCTTTGGCCCACGCAGCCACCGAGGTCTCAATCGTATTCACTTTTCGTTCATTTGGATTTTTTGGATTTTTTAGCATTTGACCGGCTATAACAATTTTCTCTGAATGTAACTATAATATTTTAAATAGATATGTGTCTGTCGTTCTACAAGAGCTAGTACTGGATCACAACTAATTTTGAGTTCAATGTGAACTCTTAAAATAGAATCATAGAAAATATACCAAGAAAATCAACTTTATGAAATTAGAACCAACGTACATAATTTGAAGGACCCCAAAATTAAATAAAATTAGGGGACCAAAAGTAGTGGCTTGATTTTTGAGCTTTTAGCTCCTTATTCCTTCTGACTTTGGAGGTAATTTCTTATTAATTTATCATATTATTTTGATTTTCAATGGCAAAAAAGAGAGATTATTAATTCTTAGTCCTATACTCTTACAAAATAGTTCTAGTTGCTTTAGCAGGTTATTTTTTCCCGTCTTATCGTTTTGAAAAATTCATAACCACCCTTTCTGTTTCTAAATTTCCAAATCTTCTCTTTTTTAATTTTCTCTTTCAAATCATATGATAATAAAATTATCAATACTGATCCAAAAAATATAATTCATCACAAATAAAATTATTTTTTGAAAATTTTTGTCATACGCTTGGTGGAACTTATTAAACAAAATTATCAAAGTTAAACAAGGATATCGTAATTCCCGATCAAACCTACGGCCAAGTATTTAGATTACGAAAATCTATCATAAGTAATATCAAATAGGATAAATTTAGTGAAAATTGTAGGCGATAAATTTAGTGAAACTCTAACAATCAACCTCTTCTACTGTAATAGCATGAGAAGAGAAGACGGAAAGTAATCGTATTACTTATATTGCCCCTTTGTCTCTCTCTTTCCTCTCTGTGTCAAACTTACTTGTTTAGAACACAAACCCGGATATGTGAAAGAAGGAATGGAGTTGGGTTTTCATGGACGAAAGAAGATAGGTTTGCTTGGAATTGAACGGATTGAAAGTGGGAATGGAGTTTAGAGTTGGGTTTCTGAGTTTTGGGGGGTTTTGAAAACCAGGGAGGATGAAAACGGGCAATATAGGTACTACTAGATTGACAATATTATCCCCTAAAAAAATTCTATAGTGTTCATTTTTTTCGTGAGTGTGCACTTATTATTATTTTTTTAAGTACATCAGGTTCGTTTAACAAGTTTTATATTTTGAAATTTAAAACAAAATATTATTTGCAATGCTAATTTTTTATAATTGATTTAGTATTTTTAATTTGTAAAACTGGACAATGAATGAATATTATTTTATTTTGTAAAAATATTATTTGTAACCCAATTATTTATTAATTGAGAAATTAAACTTATTCGTTCTAAATCATTTCAACAAGACTTGTAAAGATTGTATGTTTAATTAAAATTCATAGAGGAAAAAAAGAGCA
>JABCMJ010021375.1:0-19531 GCA_014822125.1 Arbutus unedo | reverse complement strand
AGTGTTCCCTCATCATGATTTAATACCGAGGAGCTCTTTGTATTTTTATGTAATGATGTCAACATTAATGAAATATTGGCTTCCTGTGCGGAGTTATATTGTCCAGACAAGTCAACCTAGTCGCTATCCGATTCTAATTAATTGATTACATGGTCCTACCATAATAAAAAGGCAAAACAAAAACAAAGACCAATCTTTTAGTGTGGGGAAGAAAAGAGCAGAGTGAACTCTCCAGAGAGTCAATATCGAATGGCAGTTCAATTTTTGTATTATATTTGTTTTTTAAACATCTTTCGGGGGGGGAGGGGGGGGGGGGCGGAATTACATGCAGAAAGAATTTTCACTCTGGAAGCATATTGATGTCAGGTATCACTGGATTCGGGATGTGTTGGACAATAAATTAATGCAGAAAAGAGGCCCAGGCCCCATCAAAAAATTTAAGATCGAAAATTATAAAAAAAAAATTACATTTTGGCCAGACCTTTTCTGGAAAAACAAAAAAACTAGACCCTCCCAAACGTCGAATCATGGTTCTGTGTTCTTCTACCCATTACGAAAAAAGAGAACTCATGATGTTCAATCTAACTGCAAATGGTTTAAATTTGAAAGGCATGTCCAAAGCTGAAATGGAATGTGAGTAATTATGTACTTCTCTTGGGCACCAACAACCAACCCTCTCCTATTATGCAAAATTCATAAATCTGAACTCTACATAAATGTCTAGTTATTGAAAGATTGAAAATCACGTGACGGTGCCCCAAAAAAAAAGGCAATATCCATATTTGAATCTTACAGTCGAAACATTATTGTTTCTCTTAGTTTAATGAACAAACGAAAGATTCTAGCCTTGGAAGATGAAAATTAGAGTTTGTCTTAGTTTCATAAACACACTAGTTTCATGAACACACAGGTTTCTGACGTTTAGAAGTCAGAGGAACATGTGTGTGTGGATAGCTCTACACAAGATTCTAGCCTTGAGCATGACAAATACCTGCCCAATCCACACGACCTCTCTCTCTCTCTCTCTCTCTCTCTCTCTCTCTCTCTCGTGTGTGTGTGGATAGCCCTACAAGTTTTGAGACCAATTGAGAACATGACTTCATCTGTTCGTAATCAACCTCCTACTCTCCACCGAAAAACCAAACCCACGACAATGCCCACCAGCAGAGGCCAAAGGCATATGCAATGGAACCAAAGCTGTTCTTCTTCTACATCAGCAGCCGTAAGGCAAAAAGCAGTTCAACATCTCATCCATGTGCGTTAAAAACAACATTTCTACATGCTCAAGAATCAATATACATCAACAGAGTCCATCACAACACCACCAGAGAGATTGTTGTTGCACCAAGATGCGAGACCACAACCATCTTGCGATATGCAAGTCATTCATTCTAATAGTAACAACTATGTTTTCTTGTTTAATTAGGTGTTCTCATAATGTCAAGTCACAGTTTGAAAATTCACGATAAATTCATACCTAATCCTTTCAGGCATAGGTAGGACTCATGAAACTAGAGTGACAATGACCCTGAATCATATACTGAGGAAGCTCAGTTGCTAATATCAGAGAAAACAGAAGAACGGAAAAATATGGTTTCTAAGGAAGCTCAGTTATTATATTAGTGCAGGCCGTTGGCTGCACATTACACTTAAATGTTTAGCAAAGGGAAAGCACAGGTCAATGAAAGCGATCCATCCATATGGATCCTAAACAAATCTCAAAATCCATTGAAAATAATAGCATCCGTCATACTTCCATTTTTTAACCATAATAACAAAAAGAAGGATAACTGAGCAAAAAGGAAGTCCACCTTATCTGTTGCCGCCTCCTGAAGCAAGCCAATCTAGAAATGCCCCACATTCCATATTATATTACTTAACGACACAGATTTTAATAACAGAGGCAGCGCCAATGCGGTGAAGCGCCACAACAGCATCACCTGGCTGGCACAACCCCTTCCCTATTGCTGACTTGAGTGCAGCTTCCAATATCACCTCAGTGGATTCTGCATCAGTAGCCTTTGCGGATCCTTCCGCAAGGAGTGGAATCAATCCCCTGTAGATGAGGCTATGCCTTGCAGGGGTCTCATCACTGCACGTCCAATCAAAATAATCCGTTGTCAAAACAGGAACTACAACCGACAGGATCGGGACAGCTGGCCGATACTTAGCAACCAGTTTAGCAGTTGTCCCACCACGTGTCAATACAACAATGAGCTTTGCTCTAGCCTTGTTAGCAGTTCGGACAGCTGAGGATGCAAGGCTTTCCAACGGGCTCATCGGCAGTGGAGTGGACTTTATCCTCTCTTTGAAGATGACCCCATAATCAAGTGAAGATTCCGCCTCAATGCAAATCCGAGCCATGATTTTAACAGCAAGTTCGGGATAGGCTCCAGCTGCACTTTCCCCACTAAGCATGACACAATCAGTGCCGTCCAGGACAGCATTAGCTACATCAGTGGCCTCGGCCCTGGTTGGCCTGGGAGACTTGATCATGGACTCAAGCATTTGAGTGGCAGTTACCACTGGCTTTCCAACAAGATTGCACTTGTATATCATCATCTTTTGTGCCAGGAATATCTTCTCGACAGGGATTTCCATCCCAAGATCACCTCGAGCAACCATGAAGGAATCCGTCTCGCGTAAGATCTCATCAAAGTTGATGACTCCCTCTTGGTTCTCAACCTTCAAAAGATTCCCAAAGTCAAAATCACAAGGGAATCACCAACTAGTTGCACAAAAGACAAACTTAGGTGTTTATAATGGCTTACACAAGTACAACCAAAGACCTGATATGGAACTAAAACCACTCTAAGAGGAAACAAAGTTCAAATGCACGCAAGCCTAGTAACCGAATCTTATAGGACTTCATTTTCTCGGTCAACAACCCTTTCCCAAATTCTATATCAAGCAAAGGAAGCAGCACAGGACTTGGAGAGTTGAAGAATTGTACTAGATTAGCGTCTAGATATGAAATGTCATACAAAACCCGTGAACAAACTGAAACATCAATCATCTATACTGATACCGTATATCATAGAATTAAAAAGGAAAATCTTGACAGAATGGTAGGACGTAGTACTCATAGAATATAAGATGAAAAGAAAATAAATTAAGGTAGTTTGGATACGTCTAATCAGAGATTGGCCGATGTGATAGCTAGGAAGAATGATATAATTACAATAGATGGACACTAATGGGGGGTAGACCAAAATTGATTTCAGAGGCGGTAGTTCGAAAGAATCAAGTTTTTTGCACTCCTAGCCCTACTAAATAAGTTACTAAATAAGTTGCAAGCAAGGGACATGCTGAACACCTACCTTCTGTCAGAGCTCTTTCTAGGAGGGTCGCTTTGAGCAAGACATTGATTAGGACCAAGGAGTCACAGGAAAGGCAAAAAGATGATTGGAAAAGATCAAGGCAATTTGAACTGCTCACAAGCATAGTAAACTGAGATTAGTCCCGGCCAGCCGAGAAATGAGTTGTGGTGCACTGCGGCTCACGGAACACAATGCCCTCGACAAATTCATTGGAGAAAACGAATGCATGTAGCCGACCCAATGGATTGAGACTAAAGGCTCAATTTGGTTTGGTTAAAGTATGCTCCTTTCGTCATAATTTGTGTCCTAGTTGACTTTTAAAAGAAGCATTTTTCCGAATGTCAAAAGTGTGAAAATTCATTCAATAAGTTTCTTGGGAAACCATATTCCATTGGGTTTAACGAAGATAATAAGATAGCGTTACAACACCTAAGTAAAACATTTCAAATGAGGATGCATAAAATGGGACTTCCAACATTGGAGAGGTGGATAGTGAAATTGAAGGGAGGGGGCAAAGAGAGAATGAGCAATAACTGATGACCAGATAAAGATAGAAGGAGGAGGAGGAGGAGGAGATACAATTTGCCAATTTGCACAACTGGGTAAACCCTTCAAAACCATAGATTATACTCCACAAAAACACTTTTGATACACCGATTTTGAGAAATTCAATCATCACTTCAAACCCAAGAAAGAATTTATTTTCCACAAAACTACTGCCTGCTGGTCTTCATTCCTGCAGGGAAGATAGATATTACATACAACAAACGATACGCAACAGTAACCGAGTGGTGAGTACCAAGTGGAATGTTTAGTATGATGATAAGCAGTTGGTTCACAAGTAAACACTCGATGAAATCACATACCTTTGACATCAATTGTATATTCTTGGCGTGGGGCCCAAGAACCTTTCGGACATTAACAAGGTCTGAGCCCTTGCGCACGAAAGAGAGAGCAATCAGATCAATGTTGTTAGGAACACCCCAGCCTAGGATGTCTTCCTTGTCCTTCTCTGTCAGTGTAGGAAGATCCACTACAACACCAGGAAGATTCACGTTCTTCCTCTCGCCAAGGACAGCAGTGTTCTCACAGCGACATCTCACTGTTCCAGCAGCTGGATCACATGACAAGACAGTGAGAGTTATAGTGCCATCTGCACACAAGATGGTATTCCCCGGCTTCAAGTCAACAGCCAGTTTTTTGTAGCTCATGGAGATCGTCTCCTCATCCCCCTTTATGCTGTAATCAGTTGAAACAGTGATTTCCTCCCCTTCCTTGAGTTGTATAGGCTTTTCATCCTTTAGGAAACCAGTTCGAATCTCAGGTCCCTGCAATAACAGGAAAACAGATAACACGACCAAACATGCAGTAAATGAAATTTATAAGTGCACTACACGACGACTTAGAAGAGGTGAAACAAGACATGATGATATCAGTACATAAAATCAAAGATTTATCATTTAAAAATGCATGACAAAACATGCCCATATGACCATCAGCATTACCATAGCAAGAGGCAGAAAATTTTAGAACATAATGTCACTTGTTATATGCTCAGCTATAAGAAACCTGTTAAATGTTCAGATCTTGGAGCTAGCTACGTGCTTCCATTTTTGAGAAAGACATACACTGCTCTTTTATACATGTACTTTTGAAGATGTATCCATGAAATGAAAATTGGTCCAAGGAGTAAACAATTCACTGGGCTTATTAGTCTTCCAATTTATTCTTTGTAATGACGCCTGATGTGAAAACCATAAGCACTGAGACGTGAATATTAATAAGCCTAGAGAGAACCAGTTTGCAAACTACAAAAAAGATTGTGTACATAGGTGTGAACTTGTGATATATGGTACTGTTTTGAGGTTTTCTGTCTTTGAGATGATGTACTGAGAAGTATATCTGTGAGATCCCCCTGGCCCCTCTTGAATATTTAAGCCAATATGTTGTAGGAAAATTACAATGACATGTCAGGATGGTCCGGATGGAGGACCAAGACACATGGCCTAATATGTTTTCATGTGATATTAGTCTACTGATAAACAGGTCCACATCCAATTCAGTTCATCACAGACATTTGGTAGCACTTTACTACTGGCTAAAACAGTCCTAACTCCGGGCAGGGTTGGGGATGTGGTTAGAAGGAGGCCACGTAAAATATCTTTCCCTAGACGACATCGGAATGAGCATGGTGCTGAGATCAACTGTGTATCATGGGCCAATGAGGGTGAAGGGATGAAAGTCTCGTGGGTTGCTCGAAAGTTTATGCATTGGGTTGGCATTTAGTGAGGGCAACGAAGTTTGGGCTTCCTTAGGTGGCTCCATTCCAAGAACTAGAGAATTGGCTCCACGTTTAGAGACCAGCTTAGATCATCTCTAACAAAGATGCCAAATCTAATGTCGCAATTCAAAAAGTAACAAATGGCATCAACACTAACTCCAACAAAAACGTCAAAAGCATTGTCATATTTTACGTGGCAATTGAAAAAAACTACTTGATGCCAAATTTGACATCAAGTGTCAAATGTCTTTTTGCCTCAAATGCCTCAATTTTGACATCTTTGTTGGAGATCAAAAAAATTGAATGTCAAATTTAAAGATGTTAAATTGCCACATAGGCCATCAAAAAAATTTGACATCTTTCTTTAGAGATGCTCTTAGAGGTCTTCACAGACCTAACCTAAAATCACATGGAGCGATAAGGAATGGGATGGGGCCAGCCAACACTGGGCAGGAGTCAGGACCAGGGAAACGACTTAAACAAGCCATTTTCGGTGGTCCACAGAAGGGCCAAGGGACAAAAATAATACATTAAATGATGTAAGAGTATGGGGAAGGATAAGTCATGGCAGCGGCAAGGATCAAGGACGGGTCTTCTGATGTCATTGATTTGTTGTTCTGTCCAATATAAGTAAGAGACAAAGTTCACCCGTAGCGAGGGAGAAGGTATACGTAGTGGATGACGGCAACCATTGTTGATCAAGATTCTGCAGCATCGTCCAAAGGTAATCAGATATAGAGATTATGTTTTGAGGTAGCAAAAGTAGGGTGAAACCGGTTTTCGGATAATTTTACAAACGAACAGCTTTTTTCGGTTTGGACATTTCAAAACCGAACCTGAATCAAATATGTTTGGCTTTGGTCCAGTCCGGTTCGGTACGTTTTACACAGTTTATTTGTTTTGGGCATGCAGCGAAGCCAATGATTTAGCGAACATGAATAGAGAAATATTTCTTACCAAAAAAACATTGAGAAAAAAAAAGCCCAAAAAAATTAGAAAACATAAAATAGCATGACAAACCCTAAACTAGCGTCCAAAAATAATTTTTATACATTTACAAGTCATCAAACTTAATAGTTTAACCACAAAAAGACAGAAGTATAAAAGTTTAAAAAGAAGTTTCCTTCATGACAGAACTAAAAAAATAAAAAACACAAAAGATTTAATGTAAAATTGAAATACATTAGGGTTAGTGTACAACGTTTCTGTTCGGTTTGGATTTTCAATCAAAACCAAAACCAAACCAGTTTCCATCTTTTAATAAAAACTCAAACTGAACCGGACCAATAGTTCAAGAAAACCAAACAAAACCAGTTCTTACGGACAGTTTTTTAGGTCAGTTCGGTTTTTTATTTCACCCCTAAGCAAAAGTGGAAAATTTGGTGTTCTGGCCTTGCCCAGCACTGATCCTGAAAGAAAGTATGAGGGAATTAGTGTAGCTGGTAGTTCAGTAGTTGATGGAAGCAAAACAAATTAGCAGCCTCCCAAAAAATTAGGGAGAAATTTAAAACCTAAACTATCAGGTGTGACAAAGGTAGGTGTCATGTTTCACCTTGAGCCAGTAGGCTCAATACCTTTACAGAGAAGGAAGCATTTACCACCCATAAGACAGAACGATCTACATTTGACAGGGTAGAAGAGAGAGGCTTTGCTAGTGATTCACAAGGTTAAGTTGGTAAAGATCCACAATGAATTTTTTTCTTTTCTCCTATTGGCCTTGTTAGAGGCTTGAATATTTTGGAGAGGTTCCTGGAAGGCTTGAGATATTTTCTTTTCCTGCATTATTTGGGCAGTGTCCCCTTAGTAACTAATTCCAATAGAAAACCTTCCAAAAATATCACAAAAACAAAAAAGGTCCCAAGTGCTTTGACAAGCATTGACTTAACTCTTATGCACATCCTGAGACAGTATTACTTACGACTTATCTCAAGAGCCAAGTGCAGCAGCGATATCTCTATACTCCATATTTACCGCCCTATGGCATCTGATGTTGGTTCAGACTTCAGAGTCAACAAGTAGTGTTTCCTCACATTATTTCTACTTATACCAAGAGCTACTCATCATCTTGTACTGTACTAGTAGCAACTATAAATTAACAGCCAAAGAAAATGCTAACACTCCTAAAACAGTTGGCAGTAACTGAATATTGACCAAATAGTAGCTCAATAATCTCACACTTTTCTTGCGATAAGCATAGTAGCTAAAAATGTCACTCATAATTCTCTATCCATGTCAATTGGACTTCCTGTAGTAGACATTGTCCTATATACCTATCTATGTAAACAACTCTAGCTTGACAAAGGACTTTACACAATAATACGGTCTTTGGATAAACCTCCAAGTTGATGTTGGAAAATTAATAAGCCACTTTAACATACACTCACAAGTCACATGCCCCAACCCCTAAAACAAGGGTTAGCCAACTTCGGTCACTGAAATCAAACTGCTGTGCACTACTAAGAAACTGTGCCAGGCACCAAGAATTAAGTAGAACAATGCATAATAAAGAAACCTACCTTGGTATCAAGCATGACAGCACACAAAATGCCAGTGTTGTGCATGGCAATCCTAAGATTGTCCAAAGTCTCCTGGTGGTATTCATGCGTACCATGGGAGAAGTTGAATCTGGCAACATTCATCCCCGCCCTCAAAAGCTTCTCGATCATTGGAATGCTTCGAGAAGCCGGTCCAAGGGTACACACGATCTTTGTCTTTGGTATACGACCATCATTAGGCAGTTCCTTCAAGATTCCCTCGATATCTATATTTGCCATTTCTTAGAACAAAGCCTTTCTTTCAGTTGCAAAAAACAGTTGACTGCACCTCACCTACAAAGCCATCTTTGAAGTATTAACTTTAACAGCACAGTTGCGTGTGTGTTTTTCATTTTTCCAGCAAAAAAATGGGGAAAACATCTCGCTGTATTTAGATCTTTTGATGTTTTTGAAGGGATTTGTGGTGGAAAATGAAAAGGGTAGACGAAAACAAGAGTTGAAAAATCTCTACCCCTACTTTTCCTGTCACAAATCCGTCCACAAATCACAGATACAAACACACACACAAAAACAAAAATAGATAGCCCTATAATTTCCTTGGTTAATAATCTTTCTCAGCACCCACAAAAAAACCAACGGGGAAGAAAAGCAAACAATAGAACATCAAAAACTGTAGAATGACGAAAGCAGTGGAGATCATGCACACAAACATATATGTATTGTGTGAATATAAATGTATACTTAATCGATAAGAGGAGCCAGAGAGGTGGGTTTTGAGTAGAAAGATCGGCCGATAAACGTCAAGCGCAGAACTACGGCAAACACAGTAGGGTTCAATGGTGGGTGTGGGTGAAAAGGGAAGAATTCAAATACCTACCCGTATATATTTGCAGAGAGAAAAATTCAGATATCGGCAGATAGAAAGGAAAGGGGATCGAAGTCAAAGCGAAATAGCAGCAGTAGGTTTTTGACTACTTTTTTCCCCGTCTTCAATAAGGGAGTAAGAGCATCTCTACGGATTTAACAACGGAAAAGGGAGGGCTTACAATAAAGCAGAGACCCACAAACAAACAAACAAACAAAGAATTATGCACTGTTACCACCCAACCCAACCAAACCAACCTCACCTCAGAGCCTCGTGCTTACTCCTCCTCCGCCGCCACCTACGCGCCCCTCTCTCTTCTGGTCTCCACCCCAGTGGTAGGTGAAATGAGAGTTGTACTGCTGCCAAATTGCACTTTGGCATGTGACTGTGCGTGTGTGTGAGAGAGAGAGAGAGAGAGAGAGAGAGAGAGAAGGGGTGGTTTTGTTTGTGTGTGTCCAAATTTGGAAAAAACATTGCATCATTTTGGAGGACCGTCGCCTAATATTTCAGGCTTGTTTTTTCACTACATATTAATGTATGGTTCAAAATTAAGTCATTTTTCTCACTCAATATTAATATACGACTTAAAATTAACTGTATAAATTTCACAACAATATATTTTTATTATCTAACTGTTTTTTTTAAATAAATTGGTATGAATTTCGTACCAATGTTACCATGAAAAGAATATATAACAACACATAATAATGGTCTAAAAATGTTAAATAATTAATTATTCATGAATCATTGTAAGCTGATTTTTAATTTGCAATAATAAAATATTTTTACAAAAAATTAAATTGATCTGCTGTAAAAAAACAAAATGTAGGCCATATGTGATTTTCATTCATTTTTCTGTTTTCAATATTATTGGAGTAGGAATAATGAGTTGGGAATAGGGCCCACAAATCAAATTTGAAAGATAACCGAGTGGAGGTGGAGCTTGGACGTCGTGTTTGAGTAGACTATACATCACATGCGGCTCACGTGGGGGTGAAAGATTAGGTGAATATTACGGTGGGAATGGGAATATTCTGTGGTATTGGTAAACTACACTCTGCTCTCCCAAGTTTTATCTACCTCTCACGTGTGGACATTTTATTTTATTTTTTTTACAATTAGTCCTTAATCACTTGAAATTTGTAAACTCGGTGCTCACTGCCACCAATTTTTGGGAAAACATTGCACTTAATTGAAGGCTAGAGTGAATGGATTTTTCATCAATTTTTTTATAAATAGCACATTTGCGGTACATGACATGATGTAAATAAATTGTAGATTCATTTACATCAAATGAACATGCAGAATTTTACTCTTAACATGCTCGGAAAACGATCCTCCACATGTTACAGTAATAGTGTCGTATTGAGTTGGTGTCTAACACAATTTCAAAAGTGTCTATAATTCTTAATTCCAAAGTTTCAATCATATCCATGTATAAACTTGTTTATTGTTATTATTTCTTATTTTTTTAGTTTTATAATTATATTAATTATAAATTATTTGTCCTTCACTGTTATGTTTAATTATCTATCGATTCTCATTTCACAAGAAGTGAGTACCCTACTTAACTATTTTAACGCTTGTAACCGTTATGTCATGCACCAACTTTTGGTCAACGAATGACCTGCTCACTTCTTGTGAGAACATTGGTATACACAGACCATTTTGAGAATTTCTTGAAAAGGGAAGATACTTAAGGGTGGAGATTGTAATTTACCATTTCCATTTCATAATTGGAGGGTTTTTTTCTTACCTTTTTGCCTATAGCTGTTCAACTTTTTTGTACTCATTGCAAGTGGTGTGTTTCTTCTCTCTGATACTATGGGCGCCGCGGACGGCATTCCTGTGGAACCACGACGCTGTTTCCTTTAAATATCATCTCCCTTCCCGTGCAGCGGGCAAATACAATAATTCAATATATATAATGTAATCAATTAGTAAAACATTATAAAAATAACGACTCTAATTTTTTCATTAAAATCAATTCATTTTCAAAACTTGTAATCCAAAATTCAAGATTTTATAGGAATATTATTTTTCCACTTATTTGCTATACAATTACACTAAATGTTTCTAGAAAAATAATTAAATGAACGAAAGAAGAATACCATATTTCATTTTACCAAATAATTTTTTTGACAAATAAATAGAATTGAATTAACTTCATTTCTCTTATTTTTTTTATTTTTTATTTTTTATTTTTACTTTCTGCAATGACTGATCGACTTTTGTAGAGGTAAATGTTAAAAAAAAAACAAAAATAGAAAGGGATATGTATTTCAACGATAATTTCGACAAACATGCACATAAAAACATACAAAACATCTACAATTTCTCATTCTCGTTCTTTCTTTGGGGGAGTCAACTTGTAGAAAATTGTATACATATCTAACCTTAATTCAATCAAACCGGTAGATTATAAAATCCGGCACTATGTATTTGTAGGCATGAAAATGAGACCAAAATATCGATTTGTAGGTATGAAAATGAGCCCAAAATATCGAATAGTAGGCCGCAACAAGAATTAAGAAGAATAAACCATTTTTATTTTCATCTCCGTCACATATTAGAAAATTCTCTATTATCTAACCCCAACCCAACCCATTGAAGTTGAACCTTAAACCTCATTGCACTGATAAGCACAGAAAGACAACCACCAGATCAACTACCCGAGTTATACCATTTTTTATTCGGTAAGGTCACTTTATATGTGAAGAGGGTGTTGGAAATCCAAAAAAAGACACCGAAGGGTTTCAGAATAACTAAAAAATCTCGGTCATTTCATACCTCCAAGAGTCACCATGATGGCCAATGATGACCATTATCTTCCTTCATGGCTACCAAGCCAAGGGTCCTTCTTTAGTCTATATATTTCTACCACGTCTTGATTTTGTGACCACCAAAACTACACACGAAATTATGTCTGAAAATTAAGTATATTCCGAGTTTGTTCTTCAAGTGAGAGAGAGAGACAGACACAAAGAAATTCGTCGGCAATTGGTAAATCAGTATTTCTCCGTCTTTGTAGCCGTTTTACCTTAGGAAACAAAATCAAATCAATCCTCAAACACTCACGGTGAGACGGTAATTTAGCCTTAAAATGACTGATTCAAACACAAGATTCTGTTTAGTATCATCATTGCATATATTTTTGTATTTCATTTTGTTTATGTATCATTGTATCATTTCTGTATTTTGTAGTTTTGTTTATTCATGAAATAATTGTATATTTTCTGAAAGTCTCAAGTGTCATTATATTTTTCCTACAGAGGGCACTCTCTCTGGCTCAACATAGATTCATTCCCTTTTCTTTTGCTTGTTTGGTTTCATTCTGTTTTGCTTTCTTTTTCCTTTTTCCTTTTTCCCATTTCCATTTTAGCCACTGAGGGAATAAAACTCACATTCACAAATCTGTCTTAAAGACAGACAGCTAGATATAAATATATCATCAAGGCTTATCCGTTCCTCAGAATGCTAAGGATAAAACAGCAATCTTTTTACATGAAATCCCCTTGGTCCCTTACAGACAACCGTTTTAAGACTACAACTGGGAATTTGCTTACACAGAAATGGGCTAACCTTAATAGCTAACTGGTGCCACCGTGCAATGCTCAAATACGTTTCGGTGCAACATATTGGACACGCTCATCTTCACAAAGGTTCTGCAAAATTTGGCAGATATCAATTGAGATCAGTTTCCATATCGGATCAAACCAGACTAGGAAGGAAATAAATAAAGGAATTTCAACAATGAAAAGTAAATTGTAAACGCAAGCACGCTTGATCTAAGATTAGCTAGAAATAAGCTTAAGTTCTGTTTTTTTAAAGCTCTTGTACTGCAGTGCCATGACGATCGCTTGAACTAAGGAGATGAATCCCAACTGTTGGGAGTCTTGGGACAATAAATGTCCATCAACTACGGCTTGAGCAAAAGATAACCATACAAGACCACCAACATATAAAACGGGCAGGAAGAACAAGTTAAATCATGTGAAAACACTCAAGACTCAACCAAGGGCCAGTAGAACTAGTGTTCAGCAATAGAATGTTCAGGGGAAGACTATACACCACACTGCAATATATGCTTTGGCATTCACTAGCAGTTAGTTTAAACCTTTAGGTGCATGCCTTCGTAAAAAATATCAGCTACAGTAACAAGAAAAACATGGGCCATTTATTCTAAAGCCACCAACAAAGAGAGGCCAAAACTGAATGCAGTAACTCCATGTCTTGAACTCAAGTTAAATTGTTGCACGAGTCATCAACAACTTGATGGTTCCACAATTGCACTGGGTTGAAGGAACAATTTTTTTTAATTCCGACAAGTACAGAAATTCAAACCTGAAGATCCTCAGGGAGTGCCTCTGAGACTGCAAGCGTGTAACAACCAGGGGCAAATCTTCCTGCAAAAGGTTTCAAAGCATCTTATATTCCAAGTCAACAAATAATTTGCCTTCGAAATAAACAATCTAAGGCCTCGTTTGATTCAGGGACTAAAACAAGAAGGATCAAGAGTCCTAGACTAATAGTACCGGATTGTTTGTCTTGATACTAATTTAGTTCTGAATCCTACATAATTTTTTGTTTGGTTCACGCAGGATTAATATCGGGATATCCCGTGTTTAGACCAAATTTATGTTGGTTCTCTCACTAAATTTTGGAATTAGTTTTAGGTCTCTTTCTCAACTATTTTTCTGTTATTGCTTGATAGTAAGGTCACATACAACTTATAATCAAATCATTTTTTAAATTTGCAGAGGTGATATACAACTCAACTTAAAATCAAACAATTGTTTAAATATGCGGTCAAATTTTTGGCAAAAATTTATAGGGCAAAAAAATATGCTAGAGGCCAAAAAAATAAAATAAAAAATGAAAAACCTTAATAAAGTAAAGGAAAAAAAAAGTCATCGTTGACAATCTGGCGTGCAAGGCCATTACTAAATTGGTCCTAAAAAACTGGACAATTGAACGGAGAATAGTGGGTTACGAATGCATTCATCAACCCTGTTTGAATGGGGTCAAGTTCATCTCGATTGTCTCATGAAAACATAATATCAACGTTACAGATTGTCATTGTTTGGTTTGATTTTTTAGTTAAATCGGGGTGATTCAGTTCGATTTGGTGTATTGAAAAAAAAATGGTTCGGTTTTGATTTTTTAGCCCCTACAAACCGGACCAAACCTTATCGGACCAGAATAAAAAAAACCCCAATGTTTTTATACTTTTTTTTTATAATAGGTTTCTTTTTGTACTACATATGTACATTTTTTTGCAATGCTTATTTTCTATAATCTTCATTTTTTTAATTTTTCATAGTATGTTATATTTTATGTTGGGCTTCGCCTGTTGGTATCCAAATATTTATTTGTGAATCGAAATTTTCTAATTTTTTTATATTTGTCTTGATTGAACCAAATCGTAAACCAGACGGAACCGAACTGAAATTGAAAAAATCAAATTGAAATAGTTCGGTTCGGTTTTGATTTCAAAAATTATGAACCGAAATTTCCGATTCAGTTTTTTCTCCGGTCGGGACCAAACCGAATTGATTACATCCCTAAGAGAGAGAGAGAGAAAGCATCAAAGAATGAATAATTGAGAAAAAGAAATATGTCCGCTCTAGGATTTTTATTTTAGTGGCAATTTTATAATTAACAGTCCGGATTTTTTATCCTGGATTAACAGTCCCAATCCCCCATGGGATAATATAATACCCCCATATAGAGATTATAATAATCCCGTATTATTAATCCCAGACCACAAAACGGGAACCAAACGAAGGAAAACAAGGGATTATGCGCCCTTAGTCCAATCCCAGGCACCTAATCCCCGAATCAAACGAGGCCTAAGGGTTCTGGACATAATACTAATCATTTAGCTTTATTGAAAATAGCTTCATCAAGTGCAAGGTTTTATTTGAGAGAGACATGATTCTTTTAAACTTCTAGTTTTTATTCCAATGGGTATCTCCTCTACAAGAGTACTCTCTCCCTGCAAATATTTTCTTGTTCACTGCAGACAATAACAATGGATAGGAAAACCAACAGCACCTGCAAGCACCCGATACTTTTCCCCATATGGAGCATACAAATCCACGTAATCTTTTGAGATATGATACAGCTTTTGAATATGAGCTGAAAGTTGTGGAGGGCAGTATCGCATGGACTCTTTAATTCCACCTACCTACCCGTATCCATCCAATATGATAAGTAAAGATGTGGGATGTTTGTCCAAGTACATAGTAAAGAAGATATCACCATCTTTCAAAATAGCTTCATTTTGTTTAGTTTCATTTTTAGAAAAAATACGTTTGTTTTGTAACATTGTCTCGGCATAGTACATACTTACATATTAGAGAAGTACTAACAACACAACTAACTTACCAACCAGATGCTTTGTCACACTTGCCAGCTGGACAAGCACATAGTGAACTATTGGATTGCCAAAGGCCCAGGAGCTTAAAAGAAAGGTTGTGCATCCAATGATAATAGAGAAGCGTTGTGGGCCCCAAAAAAGGTAACCACAGTAGGAAGAGTTGTAATTTTGTGTAATCATTTTGAAGTTAAATTGTAGCTAGCCATTATTAATATTTTGAATCGACGACATTGTACTAATGTTTCAATTTTTTCTGAAACTCCTGTGGGTCATATGTATGATATGTTATAACATTGGGTCATCGAATATGGTTTTCTTCCGGTAAAAATAGTTTCAGCCACCAAGTGCCAATATTTGAAATTAGGAGGTATTACTCCTTGCCAGATTTGAAGGTTTTCTAAATTATTTAAAGCTACCAAAACAAGCTATTTTGCAATTGGCACTACATGAGAATTTCCAATTGCATCAATCCATTCCCTCACATTTTCCCCAACTACGATGGAGATATAATTGGGAAGTGCCTACTCTCCCGGGGATGAAATTTTACCTTCAGCTAACAAACCATGACAGTTTGCCCGCTGCTTATTCATGATTCCAAACGTTTACTGCGCTCTAAACACAAAGAGACTTTACATGGTTTTCTCCTCTAAGACTTTACATGATTCTCTCTTGATGGTTTCCTACCTGATTCTAGTATTCTAGCTTTGATCTTCTTTGAGATTCTCCTCCTTTGTATCACCAATGACTAGACACACATTTCAATATATCTTAGATAGATTACAGTGTTACCATCAAACAGTAACTAGGCATCAGGTAAATGTGTAATGGGGCTTTGTTCATAAACCAAAGAACTCATGCTTCTAAAACCAAGACCAATATTCATTTGGAAATCCACACCTGTGTTCACTAATTAAGTGGTAGCTTCCCTCCTATGTAAATCAGAAAATGGGCGTGTCGTCCCAAGGAAATCCAGGGTTGGCGGAATGTCAGAGACTGTCAAGGCAGTTTTTCTGCAATCTTTTGCCAGGCCAATGTGGCAAAGCTCTGGGCCACAGGCATGCTTTACAAATGGCTGCCAAGCATGTTATCAGAATTTGTTTTTATTGGGCATGATTCCTTGCAAACACCAAATGACATATGGAGGCAGGAAAGGGGCAGGAGAATGAACAACCAGCATTTGCTAGACCTCCTCCACCTTATGAATAGCTTAAGCTCGGTTATGTTTTCTTTTGCATATGGAGAACTCAACCAAATAGCAGATATTTTTACTCAATATGAAGCTACTTCCCTTCAAGTAGATGTTTATCTTGTGAGGTCCCTTCTCTTTAGAGTAGCCATCTGTGTAGGGATATGACAGGTCCTCATTTTTTTAAGTTGGCTGAACATATTGAGCTTCTCTTTGTTTAATATGAGCCAAGGCTACAGTTCCAAAAATCCAACACTATTTTAGACCCAAAACCCTAGTCTAGTGAGTCCTAATAAACAGCCTTTTCCAGTAACACCTGCTTTTCAGTGCCAAAATCCAAACCGATAAAATAGCTTCCTGTCTAAAGTATGAGGCATGTGAGTAATGTCCCTAGAACATATAAAAATGTTCTTTGAGTTCAACAAATGGAAGACCTCACATTGCATCTTTCAGAGTCCATACTTCAACCTTCCATGAATATCAAACCACCTCTAATTAGCCCCCAGTGAGGAGGGATGTGTGCCATGTTTTCATTTCACATTTTCTAAACTACACCCTGTTTTGTGCCAACTCAATGGACCCATGTTCCTAACAAAGTTAAACGAAACCTAGGCTTAGTACCACTCAGATCTACCCTACAGGTTAGTCGCAACTCACATGTCTATATGCACCAAAACAGGCACGCATGCTGACTGTGTTCGCATGTTCTTGAAGACATTGGCCTCGTCAACATACAACCCCAGAACATAACGAACTAAACACTTGTCAACGAGTATGTGATTTTGAGTCTAAAAGTCTCCAAGTCATCTTTGAATTGGAATAAAAAACTTAAATGCCCAATTTCTTTTTCCAGATATTCATTTGGAAAGAAAAGAAAAGAAGTTCGAAGAAGAATAAGAATAAAAGGAACTCATATATAGTGTGCCGAATTTACTTATTAACCTTCAATTACCAGTACAATAAATTCCAACATGTTATCCCTGAATTTCTTGTGCATTATATGCCACATAAACAAGAGGTTGTATAATGTAAACAGAGACCAAAAGGGAAACAAGTATCTAAAAAGAAGCACTATTTTGCTCCCGCGAAAAAATAGCACGTGTGGCCATGTAATTGGTAAACCCTAGATGCTTCCAATATTTACAAGTAATAATAGGATGTAAATGGTTAGACTTACCAATACGAAGCCACCGAGCAGCCCAACTTCTGGTCGGATCCATGACAGAGATAATCCTGCAAAAATTAAGGGGGACTCCAAAATCATCATTCTACTATACACAGAGAGAAACATACATGTACTTACCCATTAAAATTAGGAGTGGTGCAATCGACAACACGCTCGTGATCTTCATCCATCTTAAAGAAGGGGCAGTTCTCGCATCCTGATTCCCTAAACTGTTTCCACAAAGCCAATAAATACTCTACTGCATAGACATGCGATAAATTAAGGGCAAACACCACTGATAGCACACAAAGATACAGGAGAAATAAGAAAAGTCAAAATAAAACCAGAAAACAACACTAAAAAAAACAACCCTAAGAGAAACAAGAAAACGCGGAGAAGATCAATCCATCGAGTATCTAATTTACAGAAGCACAGAGAGAGAGAGACCTGGTCGTAGGTCTTGACGAGTCTGCAGCGGAGGCATGCTCTCAGCTCATGCCCGAAGCTAGTTGGTATCTGCGCTGCAGCGCTTCCCATTTTTCTTCTTTTGCTCTGCTTCGCTTCTCTCTCTCTTTCCTCTGCTGCTTCTTGGTATCAAAGCCTAGCACTGGTTCGTTTTCACCGGGAGAAGGAGAGCACAAGCTATTAATAACAAGGGTGTTAGGCTAAAAGTTCTTTTGGTTGATAAATTTTAATATCATTGAAAATAAATTTTAATATCATTGAAAATAAATTTTAACATTTAAATTTTATTCTATTAAATTAGATAAAAATATTTTTACTATATATTACAATAGGCTCTTTTATTTTTATTCTTTTTTTATTTATTATTTTTACATTAATTCTTTACGAATATTAGTTCATATCAATAACAAAAATCTAAAAAGTGTAAAAATATGTTCAAAATTAAAAAAAATCATTAAAGATGAAAAATAAATCCAAATAAATGTCGTTTTGATTTATTTTTTTATCTTTTATGATTCTTTTTTTTTTAGTTTTTAAAAAATCTCAAATAAGGACAATAGTATAATCAGATTGCAAATAAAAATAGTGACTTTATTGTTTGATTATTTTTTTGTTCTTGTGTGATTGTTTTTTATAATTTTTTGTCTTTCATCAATTTTTTTTTGTATTATTGCTTCATTTCGACGAGAGATTTTCGAAAAATTATAAATAATGATCCAAATTTAAAAATAATTCAAAAAAGACAAATAATTCAAATATATAGTATTTTTGTACTTATTCGTCATCTTTAGTGATTTTTTTAAAGATTGTGGACATAAATTTATAATTTTTAGGTCTGTCTCGAGACAAAATAACAAATGCAAAAAAAATTGAATAGAAATAAAACGTGCTTAAAAATAATCGAATTAGGACAAATAGAGAGACTTAAAGATTGCAAAACAGATAAAATCATCCATTAGAAAAAAACACAAATAAAATTATCTGTTAAGAACATAAATAAAAATAAAAATATCATTTCATTACAACAAATAATATTATCTGTTCTAATTGTTGTTAATGTCTTATTTCTGTTAAAAACATGAATATTACAACAGATAACATTATTTGATGTTATATTATGCAAAAATACAGAAAACAACTTATAACAGATAATCTTATTTGTTTTGATTTATTGTTGTATTTTCACTATTATATAGAGAAACAGAGATGAAACTATAACCGATAACATTATCTATTGATATGTTATGCATAAGTGTAGAGGTTAATTTAAAACAAATAATATTTTTATTTTTATATTATGTTAAAATACGTAGTACAAACTAAAACATATAACATTATCTAATGTTATTTTATGTGGAGATATAAATAATAA
>JABCMJ010021374.1:0-10650 GCA_014822125.1 Arbutus unedo | reverse complement strand
TTTTAATTGCAGCTTTAGATATTAAATCAACCAACAAAATTAAAGGTTAGCGTCCGAAACGCTACAACTACAAGCATCGTGATTCCCCTTCCTCCTGTTTTTCCTGGATCGATACTCTATCTTGCCGCTTTACTGGTTTTCCATATTCTAGAGACAAAGATCAGTTTTACATAATTAAAATATTAATTTGGCCGGTGCATCAGCGATACTTTTGCCGGTCGATCACAAAGCGGGAAAGGTTGAATGCTCTATACGCAAGCAAGGGCAACGACGCTGAAGGCAGCAATGCGAGGAAAGGTGATTCAGAGTTGATCGTGCGGGCGAGTACGCTACAGTTGCTGAATGCCAATCAAACTGATGACTGAGGCAGTATCAGCCATGTTCTGTGCTGTTGGTTTACTCAGTTAAGTCAGGTAAGCGGAACAGAATTGAGGATGGGGTAACAAGCCAAGCTTCACAGAAAATGCGAGAAGGCAGTAACTGCTGAAGTACTTACAAATCTTACCAACGAGAAAGTTGGCTTTTTCTAGTGGAGGTGGTCTGTTATAGGGTCAAGGGTGGCACCTTGCACACGTGTCTACGTAGCAGGCGGGGCACGCAACGAGCAAGACATGACGGGGACATGTCTTGACAAGGCAACTTGGTAACGTTAACTTGGTGGTGGCATTGGCCCTTTAAACAAGCAGCAACTAATAATGCAGGTGAAGGCCCAGAAGACTGAGACATGGATGCTAAAAGGTAGTGGGCTTGTGGGATATTTCAATCAGGAAGGCAGTGGGCTAGAACATGTGAGTTGGTGGCATATTTAGTGTTGGGCTAACTCCTACGAAACATGTAGTGAAGCTAATTTCGTGGGCAAGTGAGCTGGGCTTAGACAGGTGTCTCTAGAAGCTGATAGGAGGTGATTTCTTGCAGTTTTACTAGGTGGGTATCAGTAGTTACCAATATATGGTGTGCTGTCAAGTTTTGCTTGGTCCAGCACAAACCCCAATCAGTTAGGGGTGTTAACTGCAAGATCATGGTGATCATGGGGTATGTTCATGACCTATGTGTAGCTAGCCATATTTTTCTGATTGTAGCCTATATAAAGGCAGGATTGGGGCACTTTTAGGCAGGAGAGTAGTGTGGGAAAATTCTGTCTAAATTGATTTTGGTTTCCAGTGTAAGTTCTTGGTAAATAAACATTGGTTGGGAAGGATTTTCCGTAAACATTGTCGCTTAGATTGTATTTCATTTTTATTCCGTGAGTTTGCTGACTAAATCCTTGGTGGAGTTTTGTGCCACCAATTGCCGAACCTCGGTAGAAAATTCGACCATGTGACACTAGGCTAGCTATGTGACTTTCATCGGAGAAAAATTATAGGATCTTCAAATGCATCAAGGCAAGTCCTGGTTTGTTTGTGGAGCGAATCAATATGAAGTTTGGATGGAAGCTTCTCATCTCATATCCATCAATTCGTCTTCCCTTAATCTGTCTCTTTCTGCATATGGCAATATTCCTCTCTGTATATTTGATCGTTCTAGCCCATAGTTTCCGGTTTGGCATTAGTATTTTAGTCCAAATGTACCACATTCCCCAACACGTGGCAGCCACCTAGTTGGGCTCCTCTGCACATGAAGTTAGAAACATTATCAGTGAGAACGTGCAGTTCATTGACTGTTTGTGGTGCCTTCACCTTAATAGGCTCCTTTGTGCTGGCTGTAACAGTAGAAGGTGGGTCGAGATTTTTTACATCAATCAGGCAATCCCCTCCAAGGAATTTTGAGTTGCTTTTCCCCTTGTGACTCAAGCTTCGGCATGAGCTAGTGGAGCTGTCCTTCGAAACAACAGACTGGTAGGAAGCAAAGCTTCGGGCTCCCACTTTCAATTTCCAGTTCCCAAACAGCTGCAAGGCGAGGCTTTTGGGAGGAAATTACATCGACGTTGAGTTGACCCAATGAGATTGTCTGGGGTAGTTTCCAGTGTAGTTTGTTGAGACAAATGACCATGTGGAATAGACTTCAATACCATATTTTCTTGAAGAACTTTCTCCTCTGACCAGGCCTTAGGGAGAAGGCATTCTTGGCCAAGGATGCTTCAGCACAAGATAGGAAATGAACCTCTGTACCTTTGTGGAGCAGCCTCGAGGGCACATCCCTCAGCATTGATCTGTTAGGAGGGCCCAAGATGATAACAGTTCCCTGTCACTTGACATGGTCATATTGTGGCTGACCCAATCTGAGCCGTGTAACTACTATCTTTTTTGGATAATTAGCCGTGAAACTACTGTGCCTCCGATTTTGAGTGTTAGAGACACGTCCATGAACTACGAATCCAATTACTCATACCTTGGAGCGACCCCCTAGTGCGAGGATGCCATGAAACTAGTGGTGGCGTCGCCACATAGGCGTACAGGGCTGCACCACCATACAAGATATAAAAGAACTCCAGACCACCTTCTCTACTACACTCTCTCTCACATGCCCACATGAAGGGGTCTGTGTCTTTACCTAGCGCCTACCATCTTACATGTAATTCTCACTACATTCCTCTACATCTACATTGTGTAAATGGGGAGTGATGCCCCGCTTGATACCTGTATTTTTTGTGCTTTATGAAAGGCCCATTTATCAAGAAAAAGAAAAAACTGATAAAAAACCCCAAACCCTTTGAATTAGAGTCTTGGAAAAGTGAGGAGACTTAAATACCCATGTAGTATTCTATGCACTGGTTTTAACTATTAAATTTGATGCCATTTGTTTCTTTTGCTATTCTTTTACAACTTTTTGGGTTTTTGACATTTTTCCTGTTTCTTAGTTCGTTGTAATTGTGAATTTCTCAGATAAAGTCATACTATGGTGTTTCCCGGAATCTTCTAATTAGGTTCAAAGATGATACAATTGATGAAACTTCAGCACTAGCACAGGTGCTAAGTTATTCCGCCATTAGTTCAATGCTGGATATGTCAATCCGCTTGTTGCCTGGGGATCATGGGCTTCCTTTACAACAGGTGAAATTTGCATTGAAAGATTTAATTCAGACAAACCTTTATTTTGCTATTACCTTTTAACTTATTTAAATATGATATGATATACTTACGTCCTCATGCTTTGCATTCGAAGTCGAAATTGTTGTCCAAATTTGCATCTCATCCTTATTCTAGCTTTACTTCTGACTTGAATATGGTGTTTGATTGGATTGTTGCCAATCAGCTAGGAGCATTATGTCTCATAAACCCGTGATACTGTGGTGTAGCGTTTGACACTATATGCCACAGCATAAGCCTCATTGATGTTACTGAATATTGTGTATGTATGCCTAAAAGCAATTAGCATACCACATACGAAATGCCGGGATATCTGACTGTGCTGAGAGCTATATCATCAAACAAATACATTATGCCATTTCATATGTTAGATAAAAGTCTGAAGTCCATCTTCAAGCTTCACTGTATATACGTATAGGCATTAACGCATATATATACGTGTGCATGTGTATAGCTGTTGGGGCTTATATGACATTTGAGGACTCTTGTTTGCTTTCATGGAATTTCTGATGCAAATTTAGTTTTTCCTATTTCCAAAGATCAAACAATAATTTTTTTTTGATACCCTTCCATTCTGCAGGCCTTCCCAGATGTTCCTCCAGCGATGGCAGATGCAGTTAACAGGGGAGGGGAATTTTTGGCAAATTTGACTGCAGGGACACCATGGGAGACTGTTGCCAAAGAAATGGGCAGCACATTTGGTACAGATTCAAAGATACTCCGTGCTGAAATTTCAAAAGACATTGACCAGCTTGTAGATGTCATCACATCTTGGATGGATTCTAATGCAGGTCCAAAACTCTTGCGGCCATGATAAGTAAAGTGAAACTATGTTGTAAAATAGTGAAAAGTTAAGCCAATAAAGATGGAAACAAAGAAATGTATTCGAAACATGATCAATTTTTATGTCTAACTGAAAACCACAGAAGATAGATTCTGCCACTGTAATGTTATTAAGTGTACAGATATATGGGGTTGTAATTTGCGAATGTTGAACATGCCAAAAAGGGGAGGAAATCTTATTTTCTGATGAATATTTCTTCTCATTGACTCTTTGCATTCCAGATGTCATGCAAAGATCTTATAGTCCGTATGCCATTTACATGGCAGTTGGAAATGGCCTCTTCCCAACAATTGTTTTATATATATGTTTATGCATATATATAAGTTTATAGGTTGCAATAAGTGAGACTTTATGTATTTATCGGTTGTAATTAAAGTTAGTGGTTGAAGTTAATTTGAAATTTGAAATTTTCAAATTAAGGGATGCATGACTACTTGAAAAGTTGTGACTATTTAAATTGTAGTGTTACACTAAAAGTTGTGACTTTTATTAATTGCATAATTTTGACTATTCAAATGTAGTCCTATACTAAAGGTGGTGACTTTTATTGATTGAAAAGAAGTAGTTTTTTCATTGCACCTAATTGAAAAATTGTGATTTTTCAGTTGTATCTTTAACCCATCTATAAATACAACTCTTCTCGACCACAATTGAATACTTTAACAATTTTTATTTTCTCCATTTTGTTTGCTTATATTAGTTTATATAATTTCATAAAGGAATTCTATGATTTCTCCAAAATTACTATTTGTAGAATTCGTAGGCTTTGTTGTATCCTAGAGATGAGTTGTTGGGATTTTGTTAGCAAACTCGATACGAGTGGGGGCTAATATCGTCTTAAAGAAAGCGATTCCATCGTGCCCCAAAGTCTAGATAATTCTCGATCTTCCTTCTATTTTTGTTATTGTTTCCCAACAATTTGAAGATAATATTTGCAATGGATGGAAGTTCGGCATTCAAAGTGATAAATCAAGATTTTGTGAAGATGGATAGGTTTGATGGAACCAATTTCACACGTTGGCAAGACAAAATGAAGTTCTTTCTCATAGCACTCAAGATTTTCTTTGTATTGGACCTAGATCTAGATGTTCTGCTGGCACCAACTGATAAAGATACAGATGCAATTAAGACACAAAGGAAGAAACGCAAGGATGATGAACTAGTATGCAACGTGCATATTTTAAACACTATTTCATATAGACTATACGATATGTTCTCTACTGTCAAGTTACAGAGAGAGATTTAGACTGCATTGGAAGTAAAGTACAAAACTGAAAAATTAGGTATAGATAAATTTGTGATTCTGAAGCATTTTGAATATAAAATGGTGGACAATTTATTTGTTTGGGATCAAGTTCGTGAACTGCAAGTTCTGGTCAATAAGCTTCAAGATCTCAACATTCAAATTCCTGAATCATTTCAAGTTGGAGCGGTTACTCCGAAACTCCCACCAAGTTGGAGTGATTACTAGAAGAAAACTTCTGCATATGACAGAAGTCCTCACTTTAGAGCATTACGAATTGAGGAAGAAAGTCGAATCCGTGATGTATCAAATTTTAACTCTAAACTAAACGTTAATAATGTTGAGAGTGGAAGCAAAATTAGTAAGTCACAGAAGTTTCTAAAAGTTAACAAAATGGTAAAAAGTTTCAAAAAGAGTAACTCCAAGGATCCCAGTAAAGACAAGAAGAAAAGGTCGTGTTTCAACTGCGGAAAGAAAGGGCACTATATTCGTGAATGTAAGTTTATGAAAAATTAGAAGAAGCAAAAAAATCAGTGGTTGAAACACTACAAATATGGTTGAAGAAATCATTGCTATGGTTTTTGATATGCGGATTGGCATGATTATTGAATTGCATATGGTGGTTGTGGCAAACTCTTCTGATTGGTGCTTTGATTTTGACACTACAATGCATGTAAGCAATGAAAAGGAGCAATTCAAGAACTACGCTAAATCAACCAACGGCGAAGAGGTTTTGATGGGGAATAACAATTCTACCGAAGTTTTAGGAACAGGAATCAAAGAGCTTCAATTCACTTGTGGAAAGAAGCTATTCTGACAAATGTTTTCCATGTCCCAGAAATTAGGGAAAACCTTGTGTCTGCTAATCTGCTATGTAAGAAAGGGATTAAAGCTGTCCTAGAATCTAATAAGTTGATTTTGTATAAGGGAGGTGTATTTGTTGAAAAGGGGTACTCTTGTGATTACATGTTCAAACTAAGCATTAATAATATAGTTATTTCTAGTTACGCTTGTGTTGTTGATTCTTGTTCTCTTTGGCATGATCATTTAACACATTTATATTTTGAGTATTTAAAACATATGTCAGCATGGTTTAATTTTTTATTCACAACACGACACCGCAAAATGTGAAGTTTGCATATAAGTCAAAATGACAAAAAGACATTTTCCTAAAGTAGAAAGAAATTCTCAACTTTTAGAAGTTATACATTCTGGTATTTGTGAGTTGAATGGCATTTTGACTTGAGAAGGAAAATGGTACTTTATTACTTTTGTAGATGATTTCTCAAGGTACACATACATGTATCTATTGAGAACTAAAGATGAGGCTTTTGATATGTTCAAATGATTTAGATCAGAAGTAGAAAATCAAAAAGAAAAGAAAATCAAGATTTTGAGAAGTGATAGAGGTGAGAAATATTTTCCTGATGCGTTTTCTACTTTTTGTGAAGAACATGAAATAGTACACCAAATGTTAGCACCCTACACTCCATAACAGAATGGTTAGGTTTAAAAAAAAAAAAGATAAGACATTTGTAGATATGGTTAATGCTATGATTTTAAAAGCAAAGTTGTTTTTTAAATTATGGGGAGAAGCAATTCTTGTTGCATGTCATGTGCATAATAGAGTACCATCTACAGTAATACATGTGTCCAACTACGAGTTATGGAACGGAAGAAAACCAAGTCTGGATTATTTCAAAGTGTGGGGGTGCCTAGCCTTCTATAGGGTTCCTGACCCAAAAAGGACTAAATTAGGACTAAGGGCAATGAAAAGCTTGTTTGTAGGATATGCTGAAAATTCAAAGGCGTGTAGACTATTAGACTTGAGTTCTAATGTCATGGTTGAATACAGGGATGTTGAATTTATTGAGAACAGATTTTATCAATATTCAGGATTTGACCAAGAACCTGCACAAACATACTTACATCATCATAGTCCAAGTATTTCTTCTGAAAATAATAATAAAAGAGTATCAACAAATTGTCAATTAGAGCCAAGAAAGAGCCAAAGGGCTAGAAAAGAAAAAGATTTAGGTCCTAATTTCATTTCATTCCAAGCAATAGTTTTCCTTGTGGAGGGAGACAGGAATATAGCTTTTAGGAAAATACCTACTGTGCTTACGTTGGAAGAAGATCCTAAAACATTTAGAGAAGCAATGTCTTCTAGAAATACAACTTTCTGGAAAGAAGCTGTGAATGATGAATTGGAGGCAATAGTGTCTAATAATACTTGGGTATTAGTAGATCTACCCCTGCTTCTAAACCTATAGGTTGTAAATGAGTATTCAGAAGAAAGTACAATACTGATGGATCAACTCAAACTTCTAAGGCGAGGTTAGTTGCAAAAGGTTTTAGACAAATAGAAGGAATAGATTATTTTGATACATATGCACCTGTTGTAATGATCACTTCTATTTGTTTACTTTCTACTCTTGCATCCATTTTTGACTTGTGTGCATATCAAATGGATGTTAAAACTTCCTTTCTAAATTGCAATTTAGATGAGGAAGTTTACATGAAACAATCGAAAGGATTTGTTCTACATGAAAATGAGAAGAAAGTCTGCAAATTAGTAAAGTCATTATATGGATTGAAACAAGTACCAAAATAATAGCATGAAAAGTTCTATTTTATTATTTTAACTAACGGAGTTAAACACAATGGAGCAGATAAATATATCCACTCTAAGTTCACAAGTGAATATGGTGTAATCATTTGTCTTTATGTTGATGACTTATTAATATTTGGCACTAATATCAATGGTGTAAATAAACAAAAAAGTATCTAACTTTTGTGTTTAAGATGAAGGATCTAAATGAAGTACATACCATTTTAGGAATTAAAGTGAAGAAACATAGTGAAGATTATGAACTAAGTCAGTCTCATTAAATTGAGAAAGTGCTTCAAAAATTCAAGCATCTTGAAATTGAAGAAGCAAATGCATCTTAAGATTCAAATGCTAAGTTGAGTGAGAATTCTGGTAGAGCTGTAGCACAACTTGAGTATGATAGTGCAATTGGAAGCATGATGTATGCCATGCATTGTACTAGACCAGATCTAGCATTTGTGGTGTGCAAACTTCCTAGATTTACAAGTAATTTTGGAGTAGAACACTGGAAAATAATTAGCAGAGTCCTTGGGTATTTACAGAAAATCATTAATCTCACTCTTTTATTCAAAGTTTTTAGCAGTACTTGAAAGGTATACATATGCTAGTTGGATGACTAGTGCAAGTGATAGTAAATTCACGTCTGGCTGGATATTCACTCTCGGGGGAGGAGCCATTTCTTGGGCATAAAAAAAATAGACATGTATTTCACATTCTACAATGAAATCTAAATTTATAGCATTGGCAGCAACAGGCAAAGAGGTTGAGTTGTGACCACAACCAATGTTAGCCATTTCATTACACTGTGATAATGAAGCTACCGTGTCTAGAGCATACAACAAAGTGTACTGGTAAGTCCAGACACATAAGTCTAAGACATGAATACGTTGGACAATTAATTATTGATGAAATCATAATCATTCTCTATGTAAGGTTAAGTAGTAACTTGGCAGATCCTTTTACCAAAGGATTGTCTCAAGAATTGGTAAAAGGAACATCCATTGGAATGGGGCTCAGACCCTTTAAAAGAATCACTAGTAATGGGAACCCAACCTTACTTTAGATTTTATCTTCTGAAAGGTTTAAAGGGTAATAACAAGTTACTAATGCGTGATTAGATGAGCACTGAGTTATTAAAGCCTTATTCAGGATGGATCAGTGCAAACTGTTGTGTTTAAAGGATAAGTAACAGTATTAATGCGGTTCAACTAGAAGTGAAGTGTCTTGGTAACAAGGACATTAAAGGAACCTCACCTATATAAGCATAGAAGTGTTGCTGCTTCTAACAAGTGTTTGGATTTCTCTTGTAAATGTTCATGAAAGCAGGAAAGTAGCATAAGACCATAAAGTGCTAACTCGATTGTGAATTTCTTGCAGAAGTTGGGACAATTTTGTGTGTGTTATTTCCTATTTTGGGACATAATAGTTTTGATTTAAGTTTCGATCACCATTAACTCTCTTGAAACTTTGAAATAATTTCACTAAGGATGGTTTAAATTGAAAGGTACCTTCTCATATTCATAAAATGTCATCGATAAACTAGTTAATTGGTGCATTACAACCTAGTGGGGGATTGTTGTATATATTTGTCTATGCGTACATATTTATACGTTGTAATAAGTGAGACTTTTTATGTATTTATAGGTTGTAATTACAGTTGGTGGTTGAAGTTAATTAGAAATTTGAGAATTTCAAATTAAGGAACATGTCTAAATGTTAAAAGCATGACTACTTGAAAAGTTGTGAATATTTAAATTGTACTCTTACACTAGAAGTTGTGAATTTTTTTATTGGATTGTTGTGACTATTCAATTGCGATTCTACAATAAAGGTTGTGACTTTTATTAATTGAAAAATTTCATACAATGGGCTTTCTAGAAAGCCCCAATTGTGCAATTCCAAATATAAGGTAAGTTTTCATATGTTATTGGTAAAAAGATCTCGCCTCTTCCTAAATAGCTTCTTTCAAAAGGGCTTCTGCTTCCTCGATGAATGTTTCAGTAGAAGGAGAGCTTTTTGTTCTTTCATTTTTATATAAACCTTTAGAGAGATATAATTTTTGTCCTAGTTCATGAACTAATGTAGTGTCTAAAGCTTATAAAATGGAGTCCTACTTTTTTTTTTTTAGAACGAGATGAGGGGCACTACAACAAAAAGCATAATTGCCGACCAAAAATGCCGACCGAGATAAATTTGGTCGCCAAAAAAGTTACTTTTCCCGACTAAACCATTTTAGTCGGCCAAATACGCACCAATGGCCAACCAAATTCCGATTTCGTCGGCGATGGTAGTCGCGCCATTCTAGAGGGAAAACGCGCCAATTTTTTAAGACCATTGCCAACCAAATCTATGGTCGGCGTATGTGTTAAACCATTCCCGACCAAAACTCTAGTCGGCGTTGGGTTAAACAATTGCCGACCGACTATTTGGTCGGCGTTGGTGTGCTTTCTCCGACGAATTCCGATTTAGTCGGTAATTGCACTCGCGCAATTTTTTTGGAAGGAAGGGCGCCAATTTGTTAACACCATTGCCGACCAAAACGTTAGTCGGCGTCAGTGTTATACATTTTCCGACCAAATGTTGGGTCGGTATTGGTGTTAAACAAATGCCAACTAAAGAGTTGGTCGGCATTGGTTCGATTTTCCCGACGAAGTTTGATTTAGTCGGCAAATGTGTTCGCTCAATTTTTTGGAGGAAAGGGCGCCAGTTTTTGGTCGGCATTGGTGTGACCACCACCTCCGTCCACAACGCACCACTGTCGGCGATGAGTCCCGTAAATCCTATGCACTATGCCTTAACCCTAGACACTAAACTTTAAATACTACACCCTAAATCTTA
Source organism: Arbutus unedo (assembly GCA_014822125.1). NCBI lineage: Eukaryota > Viridiplantae > Streptophyta > Magnoliopsida > Ericales > Ericaceae > Arbutus > Arbutus unedo. Next base: position 88 of record JABCMJ010021374.1, on the reverse strand, counting down.
TCTCGTAAACCTTACACCCTATAACGTAGATCATAAAACCTCAAAAGTTAAGATCCTGAACCCCAAAATCGAGTCTCGAATCTTAAAG
>JABCMJ010021371.1:0-12076 GCA_014822125.1 Arbutus unedo | reverse complement strand
AAATAAGAAAGTCCGGACATGTTTTGGTTATTTTTTATCTTTTATGAATTTTTTAATTTTTAAATATAATTTTATATCTTTTTAAAATCTCCACGAACTAATAATCCAAAAGAATTAATGTAAAAAGAATAATTCAAATAAGGATGAAAAAATAATAAAATATTAATTTAATAATTACCACAGTATAAATAAAAATTATAAGATTTTTTTGCGACGCATAATTTTATGAATTTAGTAGAACGTGATTTGGAAAAAAAATAAATTCTAATAAGAAAATTTAAAATATGAAACTCATTATTTTTTCAATAACTGAACACCAACATAATTGTGAAAAAATTAATTTTTTCATTATTTTTTATCCTCTCTTACCAACCAAACAAAGCCTAAACAAGCAGAAAACATTGAGATATTATTTAGTATAAATTTTTTTTTAAAAATTAAGAGTTAATTTTTTTTGATATTTTTAAAGATCTTTCTTCTTCTCTTCTTTTTAAAAAAAATAAGTATTGTGTTTTAAAATAAAATTTCTTTTTGTGTGCTTTGTAAACATATTCTATTAACAAATTTTTTTATTTTAAAATTTTGAATTCGCAGTTAATCTCAAATTATTTTTTTAAGTCAATAGTAAATTTTTAAATTTTTTTTAAAATAAAATTTAAAGAACACGATCAAAAGAGAATCAAATAAACAGTGTTTGGCACGACTAAAAGTGGAGCAAATGTGTTTATTTAATTCATTAATTATCAGTAAATATGATGATGTAATAATAATCAATGTTTAACAAATAAAACAAACAATGTTTGAGAATTTTTTTGCTAAATATGTTTCACAAATGTTACTCAAATTTCTTTTTACAAAAGCTGTACTATACACCCTAACAATATTAATTGCACATTCGATGTTACTTCCATGTGATCCACCTAAGAAATTTGAAACGTTAATCTTTTTATAGGACTACTTAACTAAATACCAGCAAACAGCAAACAACAAAAGCAAAACAAATTTCCAGACGCATTAGTAATAATCTAACACAAAATTATACTAGTTGCTTAATAGGGTGAATTATTGAAAACCTTTATTTTTTTTTTCTTTTCTCGGGTATTGCGGCTGATACCATAGAGTTACCCAGAGCATCTTCCTTGTGTGCCATTGCTTCATGTCCTCAACACGAGAGTGACTTTGATCTTTTCGATCAATTAGTCATCCATAATGCTATGGAAATGAGTAAAGTTTCACAATCCAAAAATAATAGTAGTGTAGTAACCTTTTTTTTATTTATAATTATTAATTTTTTAAAACAAAACAGATGCAACAAATTTATTCTAATCGAATAAATTTATTTGGTTAGAAGTAAAGAATAGAATAACATTTTATATACAAAACAAATATCTAAATTACTCTAGATACAACTTTATATACAAAAAAAATATTTTAGTTTTTTAGATCAAAACAGATGCAACTATCCTAATAAGAAAAGGCAATACAAGTTCCAAAAATACAAGGATCCAATCTGCTTATAAAAGTAGCTTTGAAAGTAGTCAATATTTACAACCTCATTAGTATATTCGTCGTTGCCACTAAGTACGTGTATAACACATGGCATTTGATTATTTTTTCACACAAAAATTTACATCAACATTAATATTTCTCTTTCTTTTTCATTTTTTTGTAAGACACTAAAAAAAAACAACCTTTGAATTTTTTCTTACGTTCAAATTGTTTTTTAATATAATTTTTATATTTATTATTAATCGTAGTTCATTAATTGTTTTTTTTTTTTAAACTTTTGTACATATTCCGAGTACTGCTCTTGTATATTTGTAACGAATTAGGTCATAATTTAAGCGATGACTCCATTTAAAAAGCTTAAAGCCAAATGAAAGGTGAAAGCATAAAACCGTGATTTATAGGCAAAGCAAATAACTACAAGCAACAAACAAAATGTGTTGAAATATAGAACGGCTCCTCCTTTTATATTCACTTTAATAATTAGAGTTGTTTATTTTTTAGATCATATTTTTATTATTTTCTAATTACTCAAAGAGTTCAGATCAATTTACGCGTATGTCAACTAATTTTTAGGAGATCAATCTCACCGTCTATTTATATGAATTCTAATTAAAGCCAGAGTAAAATTGAAAGATTTCGGAATTGAAATCTAAGAAAAAATAAATATTTATGTCTTAAGTCTTGACTACTAAGTGAATCTGGTAGGATTTTGTTTTGCAAAGACCATCAAATCATATTAAAATGCATATTGAACAGATATGGATCGCTATATAAGTTTACACATAAGGTCTAATAATTAAAAGAAGAGAGTGCTACAATTTAAAAAAAAATTTCCGAATTCAAAATCAAGGATTAAGATTCATTAGAATTTAAAAATTTTCACACTCAAGTAAATCTAGACCATTTATTCTGAATTTGAAAAGTTTTCTTAAGTTATTCGCGTAAATTATTCACGTCTAAAATCGATATTTATGTGATTGAACTTGTTTGTATTAAAAAAGTAAGACCAGCAAAATTAATTTCAAAATATAAAGTTAGACCAACATAAAATGTGTGTTCAACTTGTAAAATAACATAAAACAAGTATGCTTTGATGATATAATTATCGGTATTTGATCTGTTTTGAGTCTTTACATATACATATAGTCTAGAAATTGAACGTTTAAGATTCTATGTTTTGGGTTCTATCACCTAATCTCAAGCACGCCCCCTAATCACCGCACAACACCGGTGTTGTGGCCTTGGCCAGGGCTCGTATTCTGGTTCCGTCTAAGAACTGTTAAATTTATGAACACTAATTCACTTAATTTACAAACACAAATTATTTGTATACATTTAAATTAAAAATGTGTTCAACATCATTAAAGACATGTGAGACTCATATAATTATGAAAAATTTCACGTGAATTCGATAATTTAATATATATCTATATTTTAATGTCTACAAATTAATTTGTGTTTCTAAATTAATTAAATTTGTTATATTCCGTTCACCCTTTTTCAATATGATTTTTTTTAAGCAAGCAATAAATTCTCCGCGGAATTAAATACTGTTTTCTGAGTTTGACATTTACAAGTCTGTCCAGTTAAATGTTTCATTTCGGCTCGACTAGAGAGAGAAAGAGACAGTGATCTATCGGTCTCTATGCTAACAACAGATCTGAGAAAGTGGAAAAAGAGATAAGAACAAAAAACAAATATCACGAGAGAGAGAGAGAGAGAGTCGATCTTCAACTCTTTCTTTGGACTCTTGCGACGATCTCCGCTCCTCAAATGGCTTCGTCTCTGAAGACTAGGAGGTTCTGAATATTTTCTCACGCTCTCTTCTTGTGTGCGTCTCTCTGTGTGGATTTTCAGACTTAAAACTCTGGAACTTAGTAGCGAGTCGAAGAAATGGAGTTGAATTTGCACAGGATTTTAACTTGTTTTCGTGGACAGTCGAGTATTTTCACGGCGATTTCTGGTTAATCTCTGAGTGGTGAAGTGATCAGTTCCTCAGAATCAGAGGATTATTACGGATCTTGCATTTGAAAGGCACATGGGAAGAGTAGATGCTTATAGCTGTTGGAAATCGACGTAGATTTTATTTTCGGTGGAAGAGTAATAAATGTTTGAAATCTGAAGATAAAGCTCAAAGGTAAGGAGCTCAACCGGCTCTATTTGGTGTGAGATTTCGGCTAGAATCATAAAGAAACTAGCGAGAGAGTTAGAGAACAAAGTTCAGGTCTATTTTCATCTCATAATATACTATATTTTGAGAGCATAGATGTTCCTGTATCTATCAATATTAAATTGTTTTTCCCGATGCTGATCTTTGATTGTTCACAGAATAACAGAGGAGGTTTCATTTTGTGATCATTGAATTCCGAAGCGATATGTTAACAATGAAAGAGTTAGAGAAGAGCTTGGACTCTCAGCTATGGCACGCTTGTGCCGGAGGTATGGTTCAGATGCCTGCGGTGAACGCTAAAGTCTTCTACTTCCCCCAGGGCCATGCCGAACACGCTCTAACAACCGTCGATTTCGCCGACTTGCAAAGAATTCCGGCGCTGATCCTCTGTAGGGTTGCTGCAGTGAGATTCATGGCCGATCCCGAAACCGACGAAGTCTACGCAAAGATCAGGTTAATTCCGATCGGAACCAACGAGCCTGATTATGACGACGATGTGAATAATATGGGCAGTAACCGATCTGAGTCGCCTGAAAAACCTGCTTCCTTCGCAAAAACATTGACTCAGTCGGACGCAAACAATGGTGGCGGGTTCTCCGTTCCTCGGTACTGCGCAGAGACGATTTTCCCCAAATTGGATTACGCGGCAGATCCTCCGGTTCAAACCGTCATTGTCAAAGATGTACATGGGGAGATTTGGAAGTTCAGGCATATCTACAGAGGGACACCGAGGAGACATTTGTTGACGACAGGGTGGAGTACGTTTGTAAACCAGAAGAAGCTGGTTGCAGGGGATTCAATCGTGTTCCTGAGGGCAGAGAATGGTGATCTGTGTGTCGGAGTCCGGCGGGCCAAGAAAGGGAATTGCGGTGGGTCCGAGTCCCCCTCCGGATGGAATTCCGCCTCTGGAAATGGAAATTGCGTTTCTGCATATGGGCCGTTTTCCCTCTTTTTGAGAGAAGACGACAACAAACTAATGAGAAATGGTTCTAATGGGAACTTGAGGGTAAGGGGAAAAGTGAGGCCTGAAGCGGTTGTTGAAGCTGCAGCGCTTGCGGTAAATGGGCAGCCTTTTGAGGTGGTGTATTACCCACGGGCAAGCACTCCGGAGTTCTGTATTAAAGCTTCGTCTGTTAGGACTTCAATGAGGATTCAATGGTGCTCTGGGATGAGGTTTAAAATGCCATTTGAAACTGATGATTCCCGGATTAGCTGGTTCATGGGTACTGTGGCTTCTGTTCAGGTTGCTGACCCCATTCACTGGCCTAATTCCCCTTGGAGACTTCTCCAGGTACAGGAAAATCAGTCACCCTTTCGTTATTTGTCTTCAAATTTTGGAATTCAGCGTTAAGGCAGTTTACAGTTCGATAGAATTCTTTGGTTGATCTTTTCCGTGATTTTGCATCAAGCAATGAATTTTCCCCCTGGTTTGTGTTGAACTGCCTTTACGTAACTCGAATAATTGTTTCTCTAATGATTATTCCATGGGAATTCTATTTGACTCACATGCTTGCCAGTTAACATTTGTTTTTTTTTTTTTTTTTCGAGCTCACCATCAACTGAACATATATGCTTACTGATAGGGTATCTCTCATTATTGGGATGACTTCTTGACTGGCACTACCTTTTTTGTGCTTTCCTTATTATCGCACAAGTTTAAAAAAAAAAAAAATCCACAGCTACTTCCTCTGCAGATTGACTATCTTTCTATTATAGAAGTTTTTGTTAAACTAAGGTCTGGATATGAAATACTAGCTTCAATTTTTTCTTATTAATGTTGGTTTTTAGCCCTTCAAGTTTGACGCATCAAGGTTCTAAACATAGTTTAACATAAGGATGTCTTTCTAAGTTAACAAGTTCTGGTCCTTCTGGGTCTGGTAAATTGCATCTGGCAACGAAACTAACTTCCAATCTTGTTGTGACTCTTAATTGGTATATCTTAATTCACTCTTGATTGTTGCAAATGTATTGGCTTTGTTTAGTTCTTTGCTGCCTATTCTAGTGAAATTATTTAGTGTTTGATGATTTTGTCAAGAAGGTATGAACTATCACTGCCTCGTTGCTTAGCAGTATGAAGTCACTAACTTTGCCCTTTAAGTTCTTTGCAAAAGAAATGGAATGCATCTGAAAGGCTCATTTGCAAGGTTTGTTCATCTTGCTCTCAACTGTTATTGGTCATAACCTTGCATTCGCAAACCACGTTGTAGGTGACATGGGATGAACCAGATTTGCTGCAAAACGTGAAGCGCGTCAGCCCATGGCTTGTTGAGTTGGTATCAAGCATGCCAGTTATTCATATGTCTCCCTTTTCACCACCAAGAAAGAAGTTGCGGCTACCGCATCACCCGGACTTTCCCCTTGACGGCCAATTTCCATTTCCGTCATTCTCGGGCAATCCCATAGGGCCCACCAGTTCTTTGTGTTGTCTTTCTGACAACATTACTGCAGGCATACAGGGAGCCAGGCATGCTCAATTTGGATTCCCATTATCGAATCTCCACCTTAATAACAAACTGCAGTTGGGGCTTTTCCAATCAAGCTTGCAGCAGCTTGATCAACACGCTAAGATCACTGATGATTTGATCTCCAGTCGAAGAAGTAGCAATGAGAATATATCCTGTTTGTTAACAATGGGGAATGCGAATAGTAAGTTGGAGTTACTATTAGAGAAAGCTGATAATAATGTGAAAACACCACCCCCGTTTGTACTTTTTGGCCAACCAATACTGACTGAACAGCAGATTGCTCGAAGCTGTTCGGATCTTGCAGTTTCACAAATTCTTAACAAGAAAAGTTTGTCAGATGGGATTTCAGAAAAGGCAGAAGGATTTGCACTCAACCAGAAAAGGCAGCAAGGTTTTCACATGAATGAACTTGTGCTCGAGACTGGTCATTGCAAAGTGTTTATGGAGTCGGAGGATGTAGGGAGGACTCTTGATCTCTCAGCTATTGGGTCCTATGATGAGTTCTATAAAACACTCACAAACATGTTTGGAATAGAAAGATCAGAAACATCGTGTCGTGTGCTGTACCAGGATGCAACTGGTGCCATTAAACAAACTGGAGATGAACTTTACAGGTAATGTTGTTATCTGATTACTTGCAGTTGTAATTTGACATGAATTTTCGTATGACAGAGAGCCTATGATTCTTGGGTTTACAGTTCATTGATTTTGTTTCTCCTTTTGTCCTCATTGCAGTAATTTCGCAAAAACAGCGAAAAGATTGACAATTGTGATGGATCCAGGCAGCACCAACTTTGGAAGGTAACCAAACAATCTTGCCTTACCAATCGCACATAACCCTTCCAATAATTCCATGTTTTTCCATCTATGGTGAAGTTATTGAATACCCGTTTATTGCTACTCTCAACTCGTAAATAATGTGATCTGAGATTTCGGTGTGGAACTGCAGAAAGACCTGCCTTCTAGTTTCAGAGTCGTGTGTTTATTTTTCCTAGTCAAGATCAAATTTAGAATTTTCTTTGAGCAACAAGTCTAGAAGTCAACTGTGCAAGATTGTTTGTTCTCTACTATCATTTTCACGTGGGAAATTCCTACAATTGAAATTCGAGATTTTTTTTTTGGCAGGAAATGGATTACAGGGCTGCGAAATGCGGAGAATGGACTGGATTCTTCAAACCAGACTGGCCCTTTGAGCACATTTGCGTAACTGATTATGGCATTTGGTTGTCTGTATGGGCATTACTAATAATTGTTGGAGAAATTTCTCATTGCTTTCTTTATGGTGTTTTGAGAAACAATAAATGTACTCTAAACTTTCATTTCGAGGTAGGTTTATTGCAACAAAGGATTAAGTGTATGCTTTGTTGAATTTCGCGTGATGTTTGTATCTGTTGATGGAGAAAAGACACTTAATATGCTTTAGTACGTGATTGTTTCGTGCCTATGATTGCGATGTGCCCCGTTTTATTCAAATTAGCTTCTGAATTGCCTCATCCGTTGCTTTTTCATTTCAAGATAGTCTTCAGGTTCCATTGATTGTTGAGCAAAAATTGATTTGTATAAAACTCGACTACTGCCCACAAATATGTTTGATATAGTTTATTGACGGAAACGAAATTAAAAATTTGTCCACTTTTTTATGGGTAACAAAAAAATATCGCCTCTTTTTGCTAAATCAAACGAAAGTAGGAAAATAATTTGGCTCTTTCTTCTGTTCATTTCTTTTCTCTCTCTTTTTTTTTTCTTTTCACCCAACGGATCCTATCAGGAAGTTTTTTTATTTAATATTTTTATTGTTCAAGTCGGCAACCTCTTTTTTCTTGATTTAGCTCCTCACCTACCAATTAAGGATTAGACAAGAACAAGGCGTATACTTTGAGTGATATGATAAATTATCAGAGATAAAATTTTAAAAACAACCAACCAAATGTCACTTGTCCCGGACTATCGGTGTATTGTCTCAGTCATCGTTTTAATTTGTTCCAACTTATACTGATCGGTATTGTATCTGTTTATTTAAAAAAAAAAAAATCAATTAATGATTTTTGAAGTAATTAAACATAAAGTGAGATTAAAATTATCCTCTTTATGTTTAACGATTATTTTTAGGTTGTAAAACTTTATTTAAAAAACATGTATTAATTTTAACGATAGATTTAAAATAATACATTGGCACACATTAATATCAATATCAATAGATACTGTGGTAATAATAAAATGGGTAGGGTACGAGATTATTAAGTTAGCAACCAAGAGTGATTTTTGGGTTAATGGTGAAAAGAGAACATTACTGGTTTTGAGAATCCCAACCACCCAAACAAAAATTGACAGAACACCAACCTTTATTAACAAAAAGTAAAATGTAATACTTGTCCCAAACATCAACCGGAAGCTCCAGCCACACGTGAGGTTTGTGGGACCCGGTTCAACTAATAGAGAGAGAGAGAGAGAGAGAGAGCAGTGTTTGGGGATCATCAAATATGATGTGGATCTGGTATCTGATGGTGAGTGATCCCACCCACCAATGTCGATGTAAATTCACGTGCATGTCCCCACTGGTGTCGCCGCCTTGGGCGGCCGTTTCTTTATAATCGTCTGCGTCGGTCTTAATGCTGCTTTTGACTCCTTTGCCACCACTTCAGCAGCACCAGCAGCAGCAGCAGCACCAGCAGCAGCGCCACCCCGAAACAGCAAAACAAATAATATCATGTTTTCCAACGTCTAATCTCCATGTTACCCCACTTCACACGGCCACCACCCCGTAAAGGACATTGTCTAATGAATGTATGTCTACCTTAAGATATGTACACATGGAATTGAAGTTTTGATTTTATTTTTTTATGAATTTGTTTGGCTTCCATTCGCGAGTTTTAAAATCCAAACCCCAAAAGTATAATTTTACTGTTGTCTACTTTGGAGTCTAATTTGAAGGAGTAATATATATTTGACATTTAAAGAGATGTACAGAAACATTTTTGGAAGTATCCAATTTCCTACCAATTCCTTTTTTCTCCCCCATATCCTGGAATGTGTTCCGTGCACGTTGGGATAATACTTCAGCTGGTTTGACTGAGGAGTTGTTCTTGTTTTGGTGTTTTGAGTGATGATTCTCGTGTTTTTTTTTTACTTCCTTTACCACTCACTATATAAGAAGCCAACAATTAAGAGAGATACAACTTGGCAACACAAAAATACTGCTACATAACGGGTTTACGTGATAATTAAGAATTGAAATGTAGCAACTTATCCCTTCTTAAGTTTTTGGTTTAAAACTTCTTAAAAACACATATTAATTTGATATTTTGTTCAGGTTTTAATCGGAACCTTTCATCATTATGAAATTGACACTTCAAAGATTAGTCGATATGAACGTAAAATTTGCACACATTTTAACCAATTTAACTAAACTTAAGAATCAAACCCTGCACACTTGGGATAAAACTCTGTATTTGAAAAGTTTGGGGTAACATTATTGGTCCACACGTTATATTACATATAAAAAACATAACAAAGACAAAAAAGAAAAAATACAAATACCCAGGTGATATGAATTGGCAACATATAAGAGCTTCTTTTGGTTATGTTTCTAAAGTTTATACAAGTAGTTTAATGAAATCCATCAATAAATGTACAATGTTGACCAAATAAATTAATATAATCTGCCCAGGATCGGATCCCAGAAGTTAAAAGTCAGCTAGACAGCGACCAAGTGGTGACCTAATAATTGAGGTGATGTTTTGGCAGCCCTTTTTGGAAGGTAAATCTATGAATAGGGTGAAAGAAAGAAAGCTGGGCTTTTTCATTTGGGCTTGAGGTAGCCTGTTCTTTTGGTGTCCCTTTTACCAATCTCGAGTCCAGGTACCCCCGGTCCAATTTAGAGGAATGGGATCCTATGCACAATAGCGTGTGCTGCGTGCTAAAATAATATTGTTTTTATTCATAAAATCTGAAAATTGCCCGAACACTATCCAAATTTTTAGACAATTTTTTGCGCATCAAAACGACGTCGTTTTGGCATACAGTAGTACATCCTGCTGTGTACAATGCATAGCTGGTACGCCTGGTCCAAATTTAAACATCTAGTCATCAAAAGTATTTTTAAACAACAATTTAAAAATTAAACTGACTTGACTAAAATTTAATTTCTAACTATAAAATTATCAAATTTTATCTTAAAATAATGTTATAGATAATAAAAAAATATAAACTTACCAATAATAAGATTAAAAAAAATATGGTATTCAGTTATTACACTAAAATTAAGCTCCAAAAATATCTTTTAAAATAACTTGAAAAGTCAATATAATCTTCTTAATTTATCAATTGAATCTGACTTTGTAAAAATATAAAGGAAAAAGAAATTGAATAAAAGAGAGCTGAATATATTCCATGTATGTGGACACTGCATGTTTTATACACATATTGATATATATAATTTCGTGTGCAAGATAATTACTAGTCGTCGGGGCAAAACTATGTGGAGATCAGAAGGAGTTTTGGTTCCTCCAAAAATTTAAAAAAAAAAAATTAGAACTTTAATATAAAATTTGAAAATTATAAAAAAATTATATTTTAACTCCTCTAATTACATTCGACCATTCAAACATTAAATGTTAATTCCGTCCCTAGTGGTCTAACAGTAGAGTACCAGTGCTTTTGTTATTGGTTCAACACCCCACCAGGCCCATTCTATATTGTAAGTTTCCATACGGTGGCCTTTTAGGCCTAAAAAAGAATCAAATTTTAAATTTGCAACCTCTCCAATAAAATAACAATTCTTTACCACTGAACCACCAACTAATTTGAATGCACTTTGACACGAGAATATTAATTATTATTATTCGGGGTTTGGGAATTCTACTGTTGGGTCAAAAAGCGAGGGTCCTAGGCGGTGGTCTGATTAGTTTGTGCCTAAAGTCCAGGCCATGTTCAAGTCTACGAAAATCACTTACAAACGGAAAACAGGCAAATAATGAAAAAAAATAAAAAAATTCTACAAACGAGTATTCATTTATGATTTTATTTGAAGGTATTGTTGCTTTCGAGCTATAGAAGACTACTTTGATTCGTTTAGTTTTTGCTATACAGGGTTAGAGAGTCGAAACAAGTAAGAAAGACTAGAAGAACTTCTGTCCTCCTTAAATGTAGTGCGAGCAAAAGATCAAAACATATCATTGGTATTAGATGTATCATTACATCAAAATCAAGGATTTATGGTTTTCAATTTGAAAACAAAAAAATATGAATTCACACATTACATTCGTTCAATGTGGTCTGAAACGTCCAGCCATGACTAATAAGGATCGATATGAAGCATTAAGAAATGATTAGCCATGAAAGATTGTGTGAATTTCAACTAGGACAAAGTTACATCGTCTGACCAAATTCAGGGACACTTGAGTGCCGAATGGCAAAATAGCCCAGACGTAAGAAGAAGAAATCAAATCCGTGACCTAAGCCTAAATGGTCTAGAAAATGAAGGATGTGAGGAGGACGTACCTAAGAAAGAAAAAAGAAGTGCTAAAGGGCAGGAGAATGCAAGGAGGATGTACCTAAGAAAAGTGTTTAAGCCGCAAAGAGGGAATGAAGGTTAGCCATAAATCATTCTGAAGTTGCTTTGAAATCGCCCAGGTGGTTGCAACTAGAAAATGGAGGATAAAAGGCAAAAGTTGAAAAGAAGACGATTGATATTTCCGACTTTTCAAATTGCAGCCCTCTATTTTCATCATGTTCAATGGACGAATGAGAGCCACATGGTCTTCTAACCTCTTTCAATCCCGTCCTTTCAATCGGCATGTCCAATAGACATGTTGATACCAGATTTTGTCCCACCGCTCAATATTAGGCAAAATAGGATGCCTAATAAAGTCTGAAAGAAGCCAAACGCGTAAGTGATCATTTTGCTCTTGAAGGGTCGATTCAGCAAACACAG
>JABCMJ010021347.1:0-17530 GCA_014822125.1 Arbutus unedo | reverse complement strand
CAATATAAAGCTTTATGTTAACTACTAGACATTCTAAGATTGATCGGGACATCACACATAAGGCCATCCCTTAAGGCCCAAAGTTCAGCGGCAAGGCTGGACACTTTCCCTATGGTTTGGTCATAGCCTACTGGCCACCACCTTCCTTCTTTGTCACGGATCAGACCTCCTGCCATTGCAATATCCATGCTGCTCAATGATAAATCTTGTTTTGAGCATGAAATTTGATGCCTGTTCGAGCGGTCCAACTTATGTGCTTATATGTTAGAACGGTAGATTTGGGACTGCATGGTGCCATTCACGAAGTTTTGTCATCATATTCCCACAAGATCAAGGGGAAAGGCGGTCCAAATGTTGTTCTTATCAAACATCAAATTTGTTTCCTTTGGATCAAGGGGAAAGGCGGGCAAGGTATTGTTATGATTAGACGTCAAATTTGCTTCCTGTGGATCCATATTCGACAACAAGATGGCCCATCTCAAAACCCGGATTGTAAGCTTTATTGGTACAACTAAACTTACAACATTCTTCCTGATCTGAGTTAGAGGGAAGGCAAGTGGTTGGTGGGCCAACCAAGACTCGACATCTATGAGGCTATCATGAATTCTCTAGGAATGTGCATGTTGGTCTCAGATAGGTCACAACCTAAAGGGAAATGATCATCCGGACATATTTGTGTAAAGTGAAGTAAATCATTCTTTGGAAATCTACTTTGGATGGCAAGCCAACGGTTATTGGATCCTACGGTTGAATACTCCAGATCCATTTTCATACATTGGGAGTTTCGGTGGTCCTAAAGTTGAACAAGTGAAAGTAGACGGATTGGTTATATATGATTCATCAATCGAATGTTTCCAGAGAAGACAGATTGGTTTAGGGCTAAACATTGATGGGAGAATTGGTAAATAGTAACAGCAGTAACTAAGGACATGTTTAGCTGGATATGAGCCTCGAATTGGACTATATATCCAACGGGACTACATGTCCACTATTCGGAAAAAATCTTTACCGGCCGAAATAAATATTCCACGGATTGTTGGATTCTATATCCCACAAAATACAGGATATACAGGATTCCATGGGGTGTGTGGTATTATTCATGCCCATGTTATTAGTCTGTTGAGATATATATTATCTCACTGTTAGTCTAGCCAAACAATCAGGCCCGAAAGGCAAACAAGTTGATGAAGCATCAAAATCCAGGTACGCCTGATTCTTACCAACTACAGGCACAGTTGCTAAATGGCTTTGACCACCTTAAGTCTTAGGCATGCAACCAATCTTTTGTTGCCTATCTTGGAAAAATGAGGCAATTGTTGTTATGTCGCAACCTTTGTGCATTTTTGTTCGTGGTTCTGAGTAAATGTTGAACTTTACTTTGGTGCTGCCGTTTCTTGTCCTTATTTTAGCTTTAAGAGCGAAGTATCTGCTCCCAATTTCTGCCCCCACAAAGTCCACAAGGAAGCTGAAGTGCTTGTTTCAGGACCTTAGCTTGGTCGATTAATCACAGGAAATTACCTCCCAATTTCTTGATGATCGGAACTGTTCACTTTTTAGATCTCTTTGAGAGACTCAACCATATCAAGAAACATGTCATTGGATATCAATCAACGGATATCTTGGATCTACTCTGCCAACCTATTTTTTTCCAAGATAAGTGGATTTCAAAATCTTATATGCATGATCGCAACACATATATCTTGTGGTAATGGGTTTTGATCTAGTGTGCCGACCTATTTTTTTTCAAGATATATGGATTTCAAAATTGTATTTATTGTTATCTGATTGATTTCAAGCATGATTGTGTTCTCAGCAAACTCTAAAAAGTGAACGGTTTGGGATCATTGAAGTGGCCCCGAGAAGAGCCCACGAAAAGCCTCAATTTGATGGTCCAGTCCCTTGACTATCAACTACCATTTCCTAAATGGTAACATTGAAAAAAGAATAGCAAATGAGTTTGTCCGTAAAATGTGGAATATGTGTGGGAATTGGTAATAAATGGACCATCTTGACATCCAATTTCTTGAAAGTTTTGAGATTCATGGAACTAAACACTCTGGCATGGTCCTGCTGACTTGGGTGTGTGCTACCACTAGGAGGAATAAAATGGTCATTTGGCAGGCAAAACTAAGAGATTTGAGCATCATCCTTCCTTGCAGTGAAATGGTTAATGTGATGGCAATAACGGTTTTGTGCTTATTGGATTTTTTGTATTCCATTTTGACCAATATATCAGTTGTCCCTTTAGAATTTTGTTTCTCAATTACATTTATGATTGGTCAAAAAACTACTGAATATTTGAGGTCTGTTTTTGTCTATTAGGCATTAGCGCATTAGTTATTCCAGATGCTCTATGATATATGCTGGTTTCAGAATTTTGTTTCCCAATTGCATTTATGATTGGTCAAAAAACTACTGAATATTTGAGGACTGTTTTTGTCTATTAGGCATTAGTGCATTAGTTATTCCAGATGCTCGATGATATATGCTGTTATCAATTGATGGTTGAGTACGATTATTATTAATTGCTACTTTATTAAATTGTTTATGGTTCAATTGACTCTTGGAAACTTAAATTCCTTGTATCACTTTTCAGTTTGTTGGTTTTGGTAGGTGTTCAGTTTGGCCTTCAAGTCTTTTCTTGTCAGAGTTCATCCTTTCCTGCCCGCAAATATTCTCTAGTAAATCTTGTTTTGAGGTGAGCTATATGTTGCATTGCTATTCCAGTAGTCTCCTTCTTTGCAGGACTTTAATCTTTTCTAGCTTGAGATATTCTGACTTGCCTAACTAGTGACTTTGTCTTGGGTGCCTAGGGATGGCAATTTCACCTGCCTCGTTCGCCTCCAACCCATTCCCCGTCCGGTTGGAATTTGGATGTATCTGTCCCCATCCCCAATTCCCGCCTCGTTCCCCGTGTACTTTTAAGAGTGTAGAATTCGATTAGGGCTTTAGTTTTTAGCTTTTGTCAACGTTTAATTCCAACCACGCATTAACCTTTTGCTAAAGGAAATATACAATTTGCTAATTTTGAATACTTTTTATTCCGATACTCTTCTTTCTGGTTGGGTTTTTCTTCTGTTTTTAATCAAGCAATAAGTCTCAATTTATATGAAACGCAACTCGTTTATTTTTTGTAGCAGAAATTTCGTATAGATTTTACAGTAAGTAATGACGAAATTTGTTAAACAGTAAGAAATGTCGTTCAAAAAGTCGAAATGCAGGTAGATATCATTAGTTTTTTTTTTCTTTTCTAATAGTAACAGAAATGTTAATTTTTGGATCTCCGTTCTCCATTTGGAGATCTCCATTCCCCATTCGGAACAGGGATGGAGGGTAAAAATAATCTCCGTTCAGGGATCAGGGCGGGGATGGAGATTGAATATAGGTTCGAGGATCGGGGACGGAGATAATAATATCCACCCCCGATCCGCCCCGTTGCCATCCCTATGGGTGCCACATCATCTCTAATTCTCTGCGACTTATTTTATGACTCACAATCTTTCATTCAAGAACACAAAAATTTTCAAGGGACTTATTTATCTGTCATTTTCCATCAGTAGTTTTCTAGTTCCATTCTTGTGATTGACTTGAAAGTATTCTGATTAGCTTCTGTTCCATGTCAATCCCCATATGCTAATGTGCTAAATACATTTACTTTTCTCTCTCTCTCTCTCTCTCTCTCTCTCTCTCTCTCTTTATTACCTATTAAAAAATCAGGTTGGTTCAGGTGTTGGTTTGGTTGGCATTTGTCTAGCTCACGTAAAAGCGTCCAAGGTAATTCTGTCTTTCCTAGTCTCTCTGGTTTGTTGGATAACTACTGTAGATGTAACAAATTTAACGGTCTTCATTAGTCATTCATATCTGATTACTCAACCATTCAATTGATGGACCACCTGCGGTAGCATACACAAATAGTGCGAGTGTAGTGAATTGGACATGATATGCATTTAATCTTTCCAATATGGTTTTTAGGGACCAACTATATCATGTGGTTGATTAAATTGCAGCTGAAGTGACGCATGTGGCAAGCATCTTTCGGATGTCTAATAAGGATCCTGTACTGGCCACAATTTGCTGTACGGTCTGGATCAGTGACTTTCATCAAGTAGATGCTTGAGGAATTAGTTTTTTTATTTTGTTGAGTTAAATAAGTATGTGAAACCAAAAGATCTACCGACACAAAAGTAGTCCTTCTTAGGGCACTGCCTTCTTGAATGTCATTCTATACAACATATGACTTCATTCAGAAACCACTCTATATAATGACTTTATACTTGGAAACCATTGCACAGTCAGTTTTCTTGTTTCTGTAGCAAATTTTCCAACAAGCATATCGGTGTTTGTTACTTCCTAATGATAAATGCACATCCATCTGCACGGTATGCATTTTTCTATGGAAAAGGGAACATGGATGTATCTAAGACTCTACTGAATCTTAGAAAAACATTTAAATTCTATCAGGTACATGAATTATTCTTCTCCAATCAGCTTTATCAAGGGCCTTACTGTCTAAAATCCTTGAGAATGCTCTTTCGTGTAATCTCAACCCAAACCTTTTTGGCCTTGGCGGTGTCTTTTCAGTGGCTTCTATATTGGTCAATTCAAATACTTCATGTGGTCAATTAATTGGTTTTGTTACTTTTCATTTAGTCTTTGATTGTGGACATGTATACTTGCGATCGTGGTCATTTCTTGTTTCAGCAGCTTCTGATTGTTTGCCAATTCATCCACCTTGATGGACTTATCTTAGCTATTCTTATTTCGAACAATTTACCTCTTAGGTATCCAGTATTCTGAGCCATTAAACATAGCTGGCAACGTATCTTGTGATCAAAATTACATTCTGATTTGGTGGGCTACCTAGATGTTTCCTGTACCTAAGCTTTCCTCATGATTTGGTAGGTACTGTACTGTAAGATCACACAGCCTTGATAGAAGCATTAGACATGCAAATGACTTTTGTCACCAGTCATAGCAGCAACCATCCATTACTGAAAATGCTAAATAATTTTTTTTTCTCTTGGTGCCTTGTGAGAGTGATACATTTGATTCAGGTGACGCTAAGTGATGGTGACCTTTTGAGTTTAGAAAATATGAAGCTTAATTTGGGGTTAAACCAGCTGAGCACCAGAGTAGACTCTTCAGCAACAACTATTGAAGAACAGAATTTGGTATGTCCTTTTGTTTATTTGCTAGTGATGTTATTGATTGAATTGCTGAAGTGTTGGGTGCAAAGGTCCAGCAAGGAATTTGGAGAAAGTTCAGCAGTTAAACATTTGAGTCAGTTTATTTACTAAGAACCCAAAATTACATGTTAGCACGCACCTGCTGCCCTTCTTTTCCACGGCTTTGGACTGCTAGTGATATTTCTTTTGACGTTGAAACGACCCACTATCTTCCAGTTGAATGCACTGATGATGTATCTTCCAGTTGATATTTCTTTTGCTGTAGAATTTTTTATATGGATCTATCTCTGTAAATTGTTTTATGAACGTTGAGCTATTCTGATTTAGGCCAGTAAATAAGTGTTTTTTCGTCATGTTTGAACTCTACAGAACATGAGGTTATGCTACTGGAATTCTTTTTAACTTTGATTTCTTACAGTATCTATGTTGACTGTTTAATATGGAAGGCGTATAATTAGGAATTCAATGAGAGATAATTAGGGATTCAATTAGAGGTATTTTAGGAACATAGAATAATGGTTGATTTGTAACCGATTTGTACATTGATTTGTATTTTCATTTTGAGTCTATAAATTGTCCTATATAATGTGCCTCCTGGCTCCTCCTAGGAGAAGAATATAAAAGAAAATCATTTCATAAATTCTTTCAACATGGTATCAGAGCGGGTTACAATACCTTAATTTGTTTTGTTCCTTTTTTTTTTTCTTTCTCTTGGCTCTCTTTCTCCCTCGGCTTAGCAGCCCACAGCCGACCTCCCTTTCTTTCACTCTTTTGATCTCTTTGACTCGATCTCTCTTCTCCTTGTCGGACCCTTTGCTGGAGCATCTCCCGCCTCCAGTGCACACACCAAAGCCTTGCGACCACTCGCCGAAGCTCTGCCATCACTCCCTGGAGCTTTTCATTGCTCTCTGTTCTCTGATTTGCACTCTGGTATTACAATTTGCTCTCCGTTCTCTCAATCTGCACTCGCCGACCACCACTACCACCTGTCGGACCTCGACACTCTCTGGCAACCTCCCGGCAACCCTCACCAGAATATCGCCGACCCTTCAACGGAGCTTTTTTTAGCCTCCAATGCTTTGTTTTGCAAATCTTGGCTTCCCGATCTGTACTTGGAGTTCTCCAGTGCCTCGTTTGAGACTTTGCTTCTCTTGGACTCCCTCCAAATCAGCTCTCTGTGATCTCTTGGGCTTGGATCTATCAATCTGCACTAGGTTTGTTGGGTCTGGATATCAGGTGGAACATTCTTCCTCTTTTTCACTTGTTGCAGTTTTATACGCTATAGAATGGTTGTGTCTGGGGGGAGCCATCTGAGGTAGTTACTTCAGATGGCATCACTATTTCTAAGTCTGAGTATGACTTAGTAGTTCACTGTGCCAACGCATCCTCTTCTTCCACCGCTACACTGGTCGCATTAGGTAACACATGTCTCTATTCTGCCTCTCATACTCCTTGGATCCTAGATATTTGTGCATCTTATCACATGACAAGTAATCCATCACTTGTCTTATATCATTAGGCCATCTACTCCATTCTGTGTTACTATTTTCAATGGGACTAAAACTCGTGTTCATGGTCTTGGCACATAGTATGCTTCTGGCCTCACATTTTCTTCTGTCTTATATTTACCCCAATTTTCGTTTAACTTGTTGTCCATTCACAAACTCACCCAAGTTTTCAATTGTTCTGCAACATTTTATCCCTCTTATTGTGAATTTCAGGATCTAGAGACGAAGAGGAAGATTGGTGGGGGTATAAAAAGAATGAGTTGTATTATTTCCAGCTGACTTCCTTCTCGCTGTCGTCTGCTCTTCGTTCCACTACCACACCATACCAGTGGCATTGCCGTCTTGGACATCCTTCATCTGCCAACTTCCGCCAATTAGTTCCATCTTTACCTCCCTTGTCTATGTTTAACTGTGATACTTGTGAACTCAGTAAACATCGTAGAATCTCTTTCCCCTCACGCAATGAACTATCTAGTTTACATCATTTTGCTCTTGTTCATTCTAATATTTGGGGACCATCTTGAACCACTAGTTTATGTGGTGCTCAATATTTTGTTCCATTTATAGCTCTCAGTTATTTATTGTCTTTCAGTCATTTTATGCTGATGTGGTGAATCAATTCAATGCCCGATTACTGGTTCTTCATAGTGATAATGCTCAGGAATACACCTCTAACCCTTTTACGCAGTTCCTTACTTCTCATGGAGTTATTCATCAGATCTCATGTGTCACTGCTCAACAAAATGTGGTTGTTGAACGAAAGAATGACCCTATTCTAGCCATTGCTCATGCTTTTATGATACACATGCATGTTCCCAAATTTTTTCGGGGAATGTTGTTCTCACTGTAGGTTTTCTCTTAAAAACTGAACATCATCTCGTGTTTTCAAAGGAAAATCTCCTTTTTAGGTTATGTTTTCTGGTATGGAGCCATTTACTCTCCCTCCCTGATTTTTTGGGGTGTTTCCTTTGTTCATAATCTACACCCTGGTTATGATAAACTGGATCATTGTTTTCATCATAAATGTATCTTCCTTGGTTATGCTCGCACACAAAAAGGCTACAGGTGCTATAGCCTTTCGTTGCACAAGCACTTTGTATGTGCCGATGTCACTTTCTTTGAGATTATGCCTTGCTATTCCGATGAAGGTCACCAATTACAAGACCTAATCATCTCTTAGTCAGTCCAACCCTCAGATGTTTCTGAGACTACTCCTTCAGGTGTCCCAGTGCTTCCTCCAGCTCGCCTGCCAGTTACTCAAGTCTATGTTTGTTGCCAACACAATACACATACTCCTCTTGCTTCTGTGGACGCTTCTCATTCTCCTCCACCGTCTCCCTTGCCATCTGCGGATTTGCTTTCACAATACTCCACTCTTGATCTACCAATTGTTGTGCGAAAGGGTACATGTATTTGCCCTTCTCACCCTATTTCCCACTTTGTTTCATATGATCATTTATCTCATTCATTTCAAGTTTTTTCTGTGTCTTTTTTCTCGGTTGTTCTCAAGTCTTACCATGACGCTCTTTCTCATTCTGGATGCCGATCCAATATGCAAGAGGAGATGCGTGTTTTGGACATGGACTCTCATTTCCAGGCCCTCATGGGCTCATATTGTTGGCTCCCATTGGGTTTTTACCATCAAACACAACCCTGATGACACTATTCACCGTCTCAAAGCTAGCCTTATGGCCAAAGGTTTCACTCAAGCCTATGGTCTTGATTATACCGAGACGTTTTCCCTGGATGCTAAACTCAACTCCATTCACAATATTATCTCGTTTGCGGCCAATCTTGATTGGCCACTTCATGAGCTTGATGTCGAAAATGTCTTTTTGCATGGGAATTTATGTGAGATTGTTTATATGGCTCAGCCACCCGGTTTTGAGTCTAAGAGAGAGTATGTGTGTCATCTTCACAAATCTATATATGGATTCAAACAGTCTCCTAGAGCCTGGTTTAATAAATTTAGCAACTCGTTTATTTCTCATGGCATGACTCATAGTCGGGTTGATCATTCTATATTCTTCAAACGCACCAACAAAGGCATTGTGATTCTGGTTGTATATGTGGATGATATTGTTATTACTGGGAGTGATAGTCATAGAATCTAGATTTTGACTAGTCACGTTTGTTCTAGTTTTCACATCAAAGATTTGGCAAAGCTCCAGTATTTCCTTGGAATTGAAGTTGCTCGATCTAAAGCAAATATCAATCTATCCCAGAGGAAGTACACTCTTGACCTCTTGAAAGATATAGGGTACGTTAGTTCTAAATATGTGGCTCTCCTATGGAACCAATCACAAATTGATGCCTGATGATGGTGAGTTGATTGACGATCCTGAGATGTATTAGAGATAAGTGGATAAACTCATCTTACCATCACTCGGCTAGATATTTCCTATGTAGTCAGAATTGTGAGTTAGTTTATGACTCGTCCTCGAGTTCTTCACATAGAAGTATTTGTTCGTATCTTAAAGTATCTCAAAAATGCCTCTGGTTGAGGGCTTCTGTATAAATCTTCTGGACATTTTAGAATTGAAAGGTACATTGATGCTGATTGGGTAGGATCCCCTGCAGACCATTGTTCTACTACTGACTACTGCACCTTTATAGGGGACACTCTTGTGACATGGAAGAGTAAGAAACAATTAGTTATAGCATGTTCGAGTGCTAGGGCAGAGTACCGAGCAATAGCTCATACCGCTATTCATATAGCCAATAATTCAGTGTTTCATGAGCGAACCAAGCATATCGAGGTTGATTGTCATTTTATTTGATCGAAAGTAGAGTCGAAAGACATTACTATTCCCTTTGTTCCTTTAGGTTCTCAACTTGCAAATATTTTCACCAAAGCTCTTCCCAAAGTCATTATTGATTATATTTCTCGCAAGCTGGGTATTTATGATATATACTCTCCAGTTTGAGGAGGAGTGTTGACTGTTTAATATGGAAGGTGTATAATTAGGGATTCAATTAGAGGTATTTTGGAACATAGAATAATGGTTGATTTGTTACTAATTTGTACATTGATTTGTATTTTTATTTTGAGTCTGTAAATTGTCTTATATAATGTGACTCCTCCTAGGAGAAGAATATACAAGAAAACCATTTCATAAATTCTTTCAATAATCTATATGCTTCACAGTGGTATAGCAAATCTCAAGACAATTTGAAAAAGGCTTTTGGCCCAATAATCTACGATAAAAGGATTTATTTGTGCAAGTTTGAACCCAAGGAAAGCTATTGGCCTTGTAAGAGTTTTGAGTTTTGAGTGCTTTAAATGTGAACGTGTTTCATGAAACGTTATAATTGTTTAAAGAAGTTCAAGCCTTGTAACTGGAGTTGGAAGAATTAACTGTCAAACCTGACTAGAGCTTATAATTTCAGGTACAATGCATTCATCTGCCTTGGGAATTTTCCGTGGGAAGTGAGCTCCAAGAATTCATGCCCGATATTATGTTAGTACTTTTCACTTGATTAATTTGTGTTTGAGGACTGCTTAGATGTGTCCCATGTATTTATTTTCTAACAAAACTCGATCCAAAACGCGGCAGTTAATCTTATGGTTATGCTCACATTAGTATTTTACTTCTTAAGGACAATTTTTTTTTTTAAAACTTAGTGTTCAGGCCAACTTCTTAATGACAATCTTAATGGATACGAGTATCAAATAATGAAACTGCCAGCATTTAGGGTATGGAGGTACAACCTGATTGAAAAGACTCTAAAATACCTAAAGTTTTGGGGGTAAATTGTATGAATCAACCAGTAACCTTAAAAAAACTAAAAAGGTGGTGGTGATAATTGGTTCTTTTTTATGAGCGTTAGGAATTGAATTCCAAGCCCAGTGATGACGCCTACAGATTGGACAACAAAAAAGAAAAAGCAAAACCCTCCAAGGTGGAATTTAGGATTTCCTTAAAATTCTACGACACGACCGCTACATTTTGATTGTTGCACTTCTGACTGAACCCGACAAAATCTCACCTCTTCTTTCGTATTCCTCTTATGTCTTGGTCACGAATCCAAATGTGGACTTAAACGTGATCTCTGTGCTCTCTCTCACACTATCCAATTGCATGTACAGAGTTGTGTGTCACCTAGGGAAAGCACAACGACATATTTATAGAGGCAACGACAGGCCTAAGGAGAAATACGGACTGGGCTTCTAGTGGAAGTAAGAAACTCTAATCCGACAAGGATTACAATTCATATTTTTGCAAATTATAATTCATACCATTACAGAATCATAATTGTCATCCCGTCCCTAGCTCAATATTATATTTCGAGTTCTATGCCATAAAATCCTTATTTATCTCCCCGCATTTAGATACATGTACCCCTTGATTAAATTAAATTACTAACAACTATATTTAATTAACGTCTATAAAATTTATTTAGACTTTCCACTTGATTATTTGATACGTCGGATCCTAATATCCACTTGTTGGGTTTGACATAATCGAAATTTATAAACTTTCTCAAGGGGTTATATGGATTTTATCAATAATTAATAGCTATCCTATATGTAATATCGTGACCCCAACAACACTAAATGTACATATCTATTAATTATTTTTGGTTTAAGAGTATAAGCATTCATAATAACCTATGTAGTACGGACACTCTTCGGAGGTCCCCGTACCCATGTTGGACACCCGGGGATACCGATAAGCCGGGGACATGCCGAAAAACGTATTGCCATGTCCAATTAATTTAATTTAATTTTTGAAGGGGGACACGCGGAGGACACGGCGAGGACACAGTGGGGACACGAATTGGGACATGGCAGGGGTAGATTTTTTTTTTTTTAAATTTTTTAGGGCTAAATATGTTATTACATAAGATGTGGGTCGAAATTGCAATTAAAGGTTTAAAAGCCTAAAATACCTAAATAGATAAATGTTTTATCTTCATCTCTACAGCGATCTTTGGTACAATGGTACGTTTCTTGCTCCAGATATATATATTTTTCTTCAATATATTGATTAATCATTATATAGTATGTATGTACATACATATTATTTGTAAAAAAAATTCTCGTGTTCTCGCTGTATTCGTATTCTCATTTTTCAAAAATTTCGTGTCATGTGTTTGTGTCCGTGTCCATGCTGCATAGATAGTACATAAAGTGTTAATTGTTTTATAAAATTAGTATAAAGACAATTACCCCAAGACGGTCCCATTCAATACATACAAAGTGTACTAGCACCATGAGTTGGAACTTATACTATTTTCTGTAGTCAGGACAGACCTACTAAAACACCATGCTTTACCTTACCGATGGTGTGTCCAATTTCATTTAAGACTGTAAACTGAAACTGATATTCCACAAGAACCGATAGTATGATTTCCTGTGTGTAAACCGAACTCTACACATCAGATCATCTACTATGTAGAATAGGAGACACATATGCCCAACAATTTTTTTATAGTTATAAATGAATTATTTTACTTCCCTTGTTTGCATATGTTCTTATTAGTTAAACTTTAAGGGGCCAATTGGATGAAAGATTATTTTTAGGGGATTAGTTATTGACGGGGATAAGATAAGAGGGGGTATTATTTTTAGAGAGTTGGCCCACATTGATGTGATGTTTATAGAGGGGGATAAAAAAATAGATGGTTTGGATAGAATATTTAAAAAGAGGGATAAAATAGTACTTGGTTTGGATGGAGAACAAAAGGGAGGATAAAGACATTAGCAAGCATGAAGGTTTTGAACTTAAATTGTTGGGGAAAAGAAAACAAATAAATAAAAACAGTACTGTAAGAGAATGTTTCTGTGGTGTTTCCTTTCTTAAAAATAAACATTGCCCACAAAGATTCTTATAAAAACTGAAATTTACTGATTAATAAGTAATCAAAAAAATAACAATCCATTACATAAAAGCATTGCTTTTAGTATAAAATCTTAACAAGGATAATTGTCAAGCTAGTGAACTTCGAATGTGTGGAGGGTGGGGTCTGTTTGAAGGACATCCTTTCTCTTCTTACATAATATCTAATTTCAAGTGTTTAGGTTCATTTCTTGCATAATATCCAATGTCAGTGGTTTCAATTTTTCTGATTCATCGTTGTTAAGAGCGAAAAAGCTAATTTCAGGAAGTAGGTTTCTTATTTCTTACAAGTGCAACCATTTTCCTTGTGACAGTTTGGGTGCAGATGTAATTTATGATCCCACTTGCCTTCCACATCTTGTTCGAGTTCTTGCCTTTCTTTTAAACAATGGAAAATCACACTCTCCTCTCTTGAGTACTGAATGCTGCAATGGAATTCAATCGGATGCTGTGCATATCAAAGGTGTTAATGCTAGCAGTGGCTCTGATACGCGAGAGAGAGCAACGCAAAATGGTCTCAATTTTGATTATGCATCCAAGAAAGGTCCTGTGGCTTTTATTGCCTCTGTTATACGCAACATTGATACCTTTAACCTCTTTATTGCATTAGCAGATGAGGCAAACCTCAGTGTTGAGGATGTGACTGAAAAATTTGTGCTGTTTAATTTGCTTCCCTACCTGCAGTCCTACCCTCGATCAAGTGTACGACTGTTTACTCTTAGCCATTTATGAATGTAATGTTTGGATGTCTTGTCCAATATCTGGCTGTTTGTTTAAGATCACAAAGAGATCACCATACTGAAGAAACAATAGGCCCTAGTTGTATTCTGTAACCCAAAAGAATAGAGCAAGAAACCATGCCCAGTTCTGTAATGCAGACAATGGATAGATGTAACAGCTGGGAGCAGGAGGGCAGGAATTCTATGTAGGCAGGGCTGTAAAGGAGTCAAGCTTATGACCGGTGTATTTAGGCTTTGCTTTTTGTTTGTTTCATGAAAAATGAAACAAAGCTTAATTTTGAAACTTTCTTTTTTTGTTGTAAAAACTCATCTTTATGACTCCAATTGGTCAGGTAATTGTAATCAAGAAGACTTGCCTTATTTTGATTGATGGTTCACCACCGGCGCAAACAAACTGATGAATTCCAGGGCTTTTATAAACGAGCTGAATTGAAACCTCTGTACTTAAACAGTCTCCCTCTGCGTGTTTAAATTAGCATCCTTCTTATTTCATGGTTGAGAAATTCAGAGCTTACAATAGTAGTGGTATATTTTGTTTTCTTCATCCTACCTGTGAGAGAAGTACTAGCCATTTCAGTTCTTCGAAACACTCCAATGTTATGCCACTTAGATTGTAAATTTCCATTGTATCCGAGGTACATGTACCCACATAATTCTCAAGCAGCATCGGTGAGTTGAATTTGTCACATCATGTGAAATGCAGGTCTTCATTTCGATAATTTACTTCTTATTACTCTTTTTTTTCATTTTTTCTAACATTTCTAGTACCAAGTAATTCATTTGGGTGAGACACATTACAATGTCATGATGCGCCCATTCTTATGGCCATTCCTTTAATACTTCTGCCTCTCGGAAGTCTCTTTCTAGGACACTTGGCCAAAGTGTGACCTGTTAGCCCATGAGTACGTACTGTGATGAAGTGCCCATTGCTTACCCAACACGATTTTATGAGGTCACAATTCTCTCTATTGGTCTTATTCTTGTTGTGCGCTTTGTAAGGGCGATTGGATCAGTGAAGGTAATAGCTCAATGTTCTCCTAACCCAACTCGGGAACGGACCGAAGGAAACCACAACATGAACAATGTTCGCATCTCGTTGCAAGGCTCGTTTGGAGTTGTGGGTCATAGGGTGTGCTTCGGGCCGACAGCTTTATTTGAAAAGCAAATCAAGGAATCAGAGTCAACGAGATTAAAAAAAAAAAGGGGCCGCCCATAAAAAGGGACATTAGATACAATCTAAACTGATAATAAAAAATTACGATATTAGATAATTGTAAAAGAAAAAAAAAAGGAAATTGAAAAGATCTTTTTCCTAAATGTCTTGTTTGGCCTACTTATATTATACCTCACCTCATTGAATATTCAACTTCTATTGTTCAATCAGTCCTTGAATATTAATATCATAAGTCATAATTTTAATAAGAATTCTTGTGGTATATTTTTATGGATGTTCTTTGTCTGGCTTTGCTTGACAATAGGCTATAAGTAGGTGTTATGGCAGCTAAGAAGACGGAAAATTTCATCTCTTTTGCGTTCCTAGGTTGAGAAAAAATATGCAATGACAAGTGGAAGATCTATTTATGATACAGTCCAAGAAATCGTAGTTGTCTATCCCACCTTCCCACTTCCCTGATACTTTGATTTGAGCCTACGGTCCGCTATAACCATCCATGAGCAAAAAGGCTATGGCCCCGAAGCAACCAGTACTGTCTATATTTGCGGGTGATTTCCATTTTTTGCGCTTCTTTTGATCTCTCTTTTCTTTCCAATCTCATTCTTCTCTTCTTCAATGCTTGTTCTGCATAGAGAGCTATGAAGCTAGCCTTCTTCTTATTATAAGGTCAGGGGTTCTTATTACGGAAGGAGAAAGTTGAAGCGAAAGCTTGCTCGACAAAATGGAGAGGTATGTGATAGCTCGACTGAAAAGAGAGGAAGAGAGACCAAAGGGAGAAGAACTGGACACAAGCTTGATGTTCAAAAGAGCAGGATCAAAGTCCTTCACCTATGATGCGCACTTGATAGGGTTGACATTTTAATAGCTCTGCCAATAAGAATGTGACACATGGTAGCATTTTGGGAGTGCCCGCACGTGATAAAATGCACAAGAATTACAAATGACGTCGCTCGAACTTCGGGAGCAGTTAGTTAACTGTCGCATTAATGACATATGCAAAATGCAAAGTAATGATGTTTTGCATGCATGGACAGTTATTTCAATTGCATCCACATCAATCAAAGGAAAAGAAGGTGGCAGAACGTGCATAAAAAACATAGGAGAAAGATAAAAAGGTGGTCAAAGTGGGACAACCACGTTTTGCTCCTATATCCAAGCATAGATCATGCAAGAAACTAGGCGGGAAAATTCAAATAAAGAAGATAACATCCAAAACTAGTGGTCTATAAATAGGACCAAGGCTGAAAAGGAAAAAGAGGATGAACCTCTACACAACATATTTTTTCTACGCTTATCTTTCTTTTCTCGCACTTAGTTAGATTAGCCTAACATAATCATAGTCGTAACAATAGTTGTACTTGTAACTTTCATCTACATCCATATGAGTAGTTCTTAGTTTAGTTCGAAGCAACCTGAATCTTTTGTACTTCTTGAATGTAAGTTTGTCTCCAAATTTATCATTCGAAGTTAGTTCACTTCACATTCTTTGTGATTGTTCATCTTCGTTTTCTAGTTTTGATTTGCCACGAGTTGACACTTTAGAAAAATCTTTTTTGTTGATGTAAAAGAATAGACAATGCAAATGCCTAGTAATTATTGGTTTAACTGTCACAAGTATTTTTTCTGAAAAGGTTAGTTACACTCATTTTCTGGCACGCTCGCGCATCAGTTTTGCCCTGGGAGATATTGGAGCCAATAGATAGTAGCCCAACTGCATATCCAACTTGGAGAAGTATCTCGCGCTTATTGGTTAGGGTGATGAAGTCTGCAATTAAAATAGATACTTGTTCTTGATGGTTAGGTTACCTTGCTAAGAGTTCAAAAACTAATGCACCTTTTAGCATAAAATAGGGGCTCCTCTATTCCATCCTATAGATTCCCAAAGTTGGGTTGGCCAATGCCTAGCTATTTCTTTCTTAAAGCTCTAGTGCTACTTCCTAATCGGCTTTATCTGTAAGAGCACCCAGACATACGAATTGTTCTATGTATGGATGAATGGATAAAGCCAAGAGCCCTCTCTTTCAACCCATCCTTCAACCAACATGGTTGAGAACATGTGCATTCAAAACGTCAATCTTACACATTGAAACTTTGAAGAATCTGTCACACCTACAATCGATGAGGATCCAAACCACCAAAGATTATCGACATGCTCTCGCTAGAAAATCAAAAGGGTGTCTCAATTGCTCACAGAGTGAAAATCACTCTAAAGTCACAAGAAGCATCTCGATGAACAAATCTCCGACAAGGGCAGCGACCTACGAAGAGTCCTTGCCATTACCTCAGAAGATCAACGTGCCCAAAAGTGGGTAACGCATACCACGCTAAAAATACGCGGTGATTACTTAGAGAATGTTCCCACAAACTTCAACTCGGGATCAGATCTCAACTGCGTAGTACTTGCCATGTACTGGAAGAAGTGAAAGGAAATTGCAAGCAACATTGATGTAGCTAGACTAGACACAGACTAGATGATTAGATGTCTTCACTAGGGGTGTTGTATGCACAATGATTGATATTGTAATCCCTCGTAGTATGTGATATGGCATTGTCTTAGGAAATGCATTCCTAACTTAGATACAACGAATCACTATTAACAATAAAGGAATCTCCGGCATGATCAACAACATGAAGGTAAACTTCAAGTTTATATGGTTTTGTATTGTCGTTCTATATAGGACAACGTGAGTTATGCTTTATCCAAATTTTAATTTTTATTAATGTATTTAATTTAATAAAAAGTTAAAATGCAATAATTTCTTGAGAATTCTTAATAGACAGCATGTAGAAATGAAATCCCTCATTAGATATATGTGTAACAAATTCACAATTATCATTATAATTAAAATTGAGAAGGATTTTTTATTGAGAATAATCCATATTGATGAGTTCTATATGAATTTCTATTTTCTTATATGAGTAGTGTTGAGACCATAATACACCTTGTATAACGACTCAACATATCCTTATTAGGCATACGTGCGATACTTAAACGTCAATTTTATCGAATAATGCACGTTGGGCAGTTTTTGTCCAATTCCAGATTTTTTATGTTAAAAGAGGTGTTGGAACAACAAAA
>JABCMJ010021346.1:0-24523 GCA_014822125.1 Arbutus unedo | reverse complement strand
TTGAGGAAAGTCCTGTTTGAAATATTAAACCTTGACATTGGCCGGCGCCTTAACGACACACTCTTGCCGGCCGGTCACAAGCCAATCTTGATCTTTGACTTTGGCTCCTAACATAGTCTTATCGATTAATGATAACAACTATCGTTAGGAGAGAACGAAACGCAATGCACTGCTTTAAGATTATTGGGTGATGAGGGGTGTCAAAACTAAATTTCTCTTGTTAGGACGAAGGGTGTAAATATGTAATCGGTTCGATCATTTTAGTTTGGAGGAGAAATTTAGATCGAATTGAAGTATTCGGTATAGAATTTAGAAATCAAACTAATTCAGCCCAATTTGGTTTGATTTGCTCAATTTTAGTTGATTTTTCGATTTAGCCAAGCCTAGTGTAACATAAAGAATTTTTAGTTCACAAATAAACAGTTGGATCATGAATGAATTAAGCACAATGTAAGAAAAAAAGATATTAATTACTTGTATATAAATTTCTATAATCTAGAAAATATCAGTGAAGAATTGAAGTAATGTACAAAACAAAACTTAGATCTTTCAATTTCGGTAAGTACTTAAAAATAATTTATAATACGGTCAAATTCAATTCGATTTGGTGTTTCAGATCATACATTCACAATTGAACTAAAAGCCTTGCAAAAAAATATACCAAACCAGACATGACAGGACTAGTTCAAAAGTGGACGAAATCATCTACGAATCTAAGTTTTTTAAATTTTCCTTACACCCTACTGAGGATAAATATTTTTCTGCATAAAATTGATGCAGAATTTGCAAGAATAATAATAATAGAGACAAATGAAAGCACACTCAACTGAATATAGGAGCAATAACAGCTAATAATTGGATTTGGTGGAGGGAATGATTTCAGGGGCACGATTTGTAATGCAGAATAACAGCTCAGACTGTTAATAAGAATTTAGAAGGTTTGTGGTGTCCCCTCCACTCTTTCACTCTAGCACAATCACAGAACAGACAATATGATGCCGGCCCCCCAGAAAGCCCCCACAAGTTTATGGGCTCACAATTCCTCGGCGAAAGACAGCAAATATTTTTTGTATAAATATAGAAAAACATAATATAAATTTATTATTAATACTAAATGAACAACTTCCCCCCCCCCCCCCCCCCCCGCCCCAAAGTGATTACGATTATTTAGGGTCCCGGGTTTTAGATTCTAACATGTCAGGGGCAAGAGGTAGTCCAACATGATATGATGATGTTCTAGAATCACTCAATAATGTTTTTAAATATTACGTGATGATGTTATAAGATTACCCAATAATTTTTTCAAAACATGCATTAATTTTGTGTGTAATCTAAGGCCCACTTGCTTTCTCAAAGCAATTATTGGTATACAGATTAAGATATAAACATATTTAAAATCGTTCACATAAATTAGATAATTTGGAATATATCTGTATTTGAATTTGTTTATTCATATTTGTGCATGTAACATTGCTCAAAGAGGAATCACTACAAATTCAAAGAGAATAGGACCTTCGTAGCCTTACAACAATGAGTATTTTTGGTACACAAATACTGAAGGATTTGGGGGAATTAATGTAGTGCACTTTTTTATAATGCGGGCAAAATAACGTAATTTTTGTCTATTTTGCCCTTGAAATTATATTGTTTTGATTCTATATATTTTGATATCAATTCGCGTGATAAATCAAAATGATATAGGTTCTAAAGCAAAACGGATAAAACTATACTGTTTTGCCTGCATTACACGCGCAATATAAAAAAACCTCTCCGAATCTAATACTGAATATGTAACGCAAATGTCATAAGATCTCTCTTAATTAAGACACAAGTTATTTCTCTCTTAATTAAGACACAAGTTATTTCTCCATTCAAACGGACCATTACCGTATAAAAATAAATGTTTTGTGCCGCTAGACCGAGCTGTAGCTTGAGCAGGAATCAACTCAGAACTGGCATGGCTGTCGTACTACCAAAAAGCTCAAAGAAAACGGCTTGGTTTTTAAGAGTGCTACATATACATTACTTTTGCACATTATTTTTACACATTATTCAAAACTACGTGGTTTTTTGTTGAAGAAGACCCAAATATATTTTGAGCTATATGGGTAAAAAATAAATATGACTTTTTCTCAACACAAAATGACGTAATTTTGAGTGATGTGCAAAAATAATGTATAAAAGTGATGTGTGTATATCATTTTTGTTTTTAAAAAAGAAACAGTGGATAAGAAAGTTTCTAATTTTTAATCTCACTGTCAGATTTATTGATTGCAAGTTATCGTTTTCGTAACGCTTAATGCAAAAGGAAAGCATCTTTTATGTCCAGAGATGCTTTTTGTTCAGACTTTTTATGTAGTCTACTTGGTATTTGGTTCAATTAAATTGTTTTCTATTTTTAGTTTCGATATAAAAAAAAAGGGTTAAATATTATATGTTTTATCTGTAAACTATTCAGAGTGTCCAGACGGGTTATTCAGGAGACTTGCTGTTTTGTGCGTCCAGACGAGATTTTGTGCGTCTCTACGGAGTGTCGCATCAAATTTTTGTTTTTGCTTGTTTTTTGGATATTTCCTAATTGGTCATTTTATGTAACTATAATTATAAAGTTACACGGCGCTCGAAATTGTAATCTTAATTTTCTCTTATCATAGTGAAACTCCTCAACAACTCGTAGAAGTACAATTAAACGATTTACTTACCTCAAAACCACATAAATTTTTGTATCGTGCTCATGACAATATTTACCGATTATTTAAACTATGAGTAAAGTCTTCAGTCTTCTGAGCTACGGTAATGGTTCAGCGGTTTCGCCAGGCAAAAGACTGATACAATAATGTTTAGGAATTAAGATTAGGTAGAATCATATGAGAGAGAGAGAGAGAGAGAGAGAGAGAGAGAGAGAGAGTGCTCATGATCTCTGACTGTTAAAGACCACGAATAGTGTAGGGTAAGCAATCACGTGGTTGCTATTAATTATTATAAGCACAATTTAAGTCCCCATGCATGTACCTAATCCTGATTAAGGATTAGTTGTTTTAAGTGCGTTGGAAATGCCTCTCACTCTTCTTTAAGCAATCTTTTCACTTATAGGATTAAAAACAAATTAGCCTATTTATAGTAAAAGACTCTTTCTTGCTTGTTAGTGTTTTAGTTTTCAATACACATTTAAGCTTTACTTATATAACGTAGAAAGAGTTTTTCTAGTTTATATTATTTTTGCTTTGGTTTTATTGTTTCTTACTGGCATAGAAGCTACTGTAAATAAATTTTAAAAAAATAAAGAAAAAAGCATTAGAATTAGAAAGATAACATAGGCATTCTTGGCCCCATACGCACGTGTGACTGGAGAGGAGGGAGAGGTGATGAATTTTTCCCTCTGGTCATGTCTTTGCTTTGGGGAATGATGACAACTTAATAATTAACTAATTTTATTAAGTAAAGATCACGTGGATTAATTAAAACATTAGGCACAAAAGATCACTTGGGATTCTTAATGATTCAATAAATCACTTTGGAGCAGAACTTAGGATTCTTTAATGTGTATATTAAGATCACTTGGGATTCAATAATATTTTAAATTCATTGAAGCCCTTCTGTAGTGTGTATTGGGATTGACCAAATTAATTAACATATCTCCTCCCCTAAAAAAAAGAAAAAAGAAAAGAAAAATTAAGGTTGCCTATTTTTGGTTTCCTTCTTATAAAAACTTATTTTCGGATATCTTCGACTGTTTCATAATTTGTATTTTTGTTAATTTAAATTTTTACTTTTTTATTATATCTACTGTAGCTTTATTTAGAAATTATGGAGAAGTTACTTTTTGTTCATTCATTTTCAGCCTAAATCTCAGGTGCTCACACCAAAGCAAAATAAATTCAAGGCTTAAAGAAAAGTATGCATTTAAATTGTACAAATTTGCATTTGTTTTTTTTAATCATATTTTGACAAATCTTGTGCTTGAACCCGGAGGAGTGACGTGTGTCATTCTTTATAACCGTATGCCAGTCCTTGAATTGGTGTATATATGCTAGTCCTATTTATCACATTAATCTTCTATATTGCTGCTTCTATGCTCTGTTTTGTATAATCTGCATCACATTTAAAATTTTATTTTCCTAAAAATGCTGGAGAACCCATCAATGGTGAATAAATAATAACATGCTTAGAAAATAATCAGAAAACAAAACAAAGGTTATGTCTTAAGTTTTTGTATGGGGTGGCTCAGCAGCACTCAATATCATTCACAGAACAACATACGCTAATATGTGTACTTGACTCTTTGTTGATTAATTTGCGGATAGCTCAGCTTGGTACGCTTTATATTCTATACAAATTATATTTTGTAATCACTATTTTGAACAATAAGATGAACGTCGGGCTTGTTTAATTCGCGTATTAGGCACGCGATATTGGATTATTCGTGCGCAATTCTATGTTTAGTCCTCCAAAATTGAACTAGGATTAATAATATTAGGATAATTATAATACCTATATGTGGATTACTATTTTATCCTAAGAAGGAGGGTGAGACTCATTTAATCCTGTCTGGAAAACAAAAAACACACAAAGTCCACCACCGCCATTAACCACCACACTGCCGACGAATGCCACTAACCGCCACACTGCCTACCATGGTCACTAACCACCACCGTCATCCGCCACCAACTAGTGCTCCACCACTAATTAACCACCACACTACTGACCACCGCCACTAATTAACCACCACTGTACCAACCACTGTTCCACCACCACCCCTATGTCGCAAGCCCTATTGCTTCAGAAATAGCGTTGCAAGTGACTCTTGATTTGACTAGTATTAAAATAGTATCAAGACAAATAATCCGAGGACTATTAGTCACAAGACTCTTAATCCCACAAATTTTAATCTGCAAATGAAACGAGGCCTAAGTGTTTACCGTTGTCCATTCCTGACTTGTGATATTAACATAAAATGAATTTAAAATTTCATGAATGACGAGTAGAGACCAACCTCAAGGTTAGGCGAGATGGGTGTCTAATATTTTTCATCTCGTAACTTAATTAGCTCTCAAGTCGAATAATCTCTGGATATGGCGGATTAGAAACTCCAATTTGGCATCTCGATATTTTATCATAATCGATTTCAATAGTTATGTGCTACTGCCTTCAAGATTAACTGTTCACATCATCATATACATCGTACATCATATCGTTTCAAACATTACAAAAGGAATCTAAGGGTATGATTATTTATTGACTGTCAAAACGCATGGTGTATATTACTTTGTCATTGACATTTTATGTTAGGTATAGATGAAGACGGAGTAGAACATGAATACTTGACTCAAAAAGATACTTTTCCAGAAGATGACGCCGTTAAGCCTTGATTCACATAGTCAGTCTTAGAGTTGTTCTAAAGTCTTTTTGGTAGCAAATTTTATTTTCCAAACTTATGTATTTTGTTAAGGGACGATTATCGGTACTAAAATATTTGAATTTTATATACTTTATCCTTTTATTTCGAAATCGGGTCATTATAGAGAAAGCCCACGCATGGAACGTGATAGACAAGTGGGTGAATACCGAACGGGGAGCCCACAATATTTCTTTTTTCTTTACTTCACTTCACTAAAATTTTCTCATAAACAAGTTTTTCTTGCAATAATTTCTTAACAAGAGAAAGGAACTATTATTAGGGATTTTCATTATCTATCATGCATTTTTTTAAAATTTTTGTTACAGTTTTTTTATTCGGCAAAGAAAGGAATTTATTATTTAAAAAAAATTATAAAGACTAAAGGGATCACGAACATGATGACATTATTACGAATTACACAAAAATCTCAATTAAATTAACACAGAAGCACCCGATAAATCACAAGCTACCTGAAACCCCAAAAGAGGAGACTAGCACAATACCAACTAAAACGAGAGAACACCAAAACCATAACTCCTATTACAAAATCACTAGAAACACTCAACTAACAGCAACCATCAGCCATCTTCAATCAAATTCCTGTAGACCTCATCATCCTTCTTCCTCCAGTATAGTCGTTAATAGATATGTATCTTTAAAAAAATAAAATTACGTATATTTATAGTTAGTTACAAATTTAATGGTTCATGTGTTCTACATTCTTTGTGATTTGATTTATTTTGGATCTTTTTATTTTTTAAGATAATTTATGATATTTATTACGTATTATTTTATTCAGTAACAAATGAATGCGTACAATATGTATCAAAATATTACGAATTATTAACCAATAATTAAAAATATTTAATTGAGTTACTTAAATGTTAATCGCAATACTATAGACTTGTCCATTGTAAGTGATAATATTGGTGAAGAATAATGCTAGCTAGCAACACAGATGTGTCAGAAATTATTGGATGCACGTTGACTTTTTAATAATTTGAAAACTCTACGTGTATTAAATAATTTCAAACATATTTGTACCTGGATGTATGTGGTGTTAGACTGTTTTTTTGGGCAGAAACCCCGAGCAGTTCTGACTCCAATTCCATGCTAGCTTTTGTACCAATTAGCAGGTCAATGGGGTCCCCTTTACAAAACCATGCCGGAGTGCTACTTCTTTTGTCCACATGCTTCTGCAGATATACTTCTTTCAAATGCTGTAACATCAAATGGTACTTTTGTGTCGAATCAAGATTTCAGCCGAGCATGACTAAAATTAAAGAAAGAACTTTTTGTAACTAATTGATAGAAATTGATTTCAATAATTCAATTTCATTTGGAATAGTTTTTAGGAAAAAAAGAATAATTTCGAAAGACATTGATATTGTATTCACAGTAACAGAAAATATAAATCTCCGATTAGTATAATATAGCATCGGATGTGCATGTTGATGACTTGATGTGATAGTTAGAGAAAACTAATCTTGAAAATTATTGATATTACACCATTAGTAACGGCGGATGTATATTATTGGTCAATAATGAATTAGGGGGCCTGTGCATAGGGTGTGCTGTGCGTTAAAATGACGTCGTTTTAGTACACAAAATACTGCTCGAATAATAAAATACTGATCGAATAATTTTCGATCAGTGTATTCACACACCAAAATAACATCATTTTGATGCACAGCATGAGCTGCTGTGTGCAGTCCCCCATTCCGTCAATAATATACGTATCACATGTGCATGCATGCTACATCCTAATATGGCAATACAATAGTTGCATATTGTGTTAAGACCTATTTTTATTAAGACTGTGTATATATATTGGGTTTGTGCGTGTATTGTACATATAAATTTTCCTTACATGTACAATATATATATATATATATATATATACACATATATATACGTATGATTTGCGGATTAAGAGCGCGGAATTAGATTATTTGTGCTTAATTTCACACAATCCGATATTTGGTTCCTCAAAACTGAATCAAGACAAATAATTCCAAAATTATTATAATACCTATATGTAGAGAATATCAATATGTGGGGTACTATTTAATCTTCGGGAGAGGGGTGAGATTTATTTAATCTCATTTGTACTAATCATTACTCCACCGCCTTCAACCACCATCCCACCACCACGACCACCACCGCCCTCCCCTCCCACCCCCGGCGAGCCACTCCAACCAACACCATGCCACGACCGCCAACGCCTCTAACCACCACTATTGCCACCACCACCCACCAGGCTACCACCACATATGTATATACACATAATTCTATCAAAATATTTTTGTTCAAAACTTTAGATATCCAAGTGAGATATCTTAAAAATAATTCAGTTCAAATTAAACATAAGTTTAGACTTGACTAGTATTAAAATAGTACTAAACAAATAATTCCAAAATTACTAATCTCACCAATTTTAATTCATGAATCAAACGAGACAGTATATATATTGTCTACATATATTATCTTTTCTGAAATGGTTGAAACACCACAATAGGTGATGTTGCACTGCAAGTTCTCCTGGCTGGTGTGGGTGTAAGATCATCCGGTTTTGGGATATTCTGTAAAATCAAATCAAGATCTAATAATTTCGTATTTCAGGCTTTGGGATATTCTTTTTTCTGTATTGTTTAATTAATGAGGCTTGACTGCCATACTTATAGAGACTTTGTACTTTATTTTAAATTCTATATGTAAACTAGATAGACATTTTAGTAATTTCAAAAGTACTTCCATTACAATTCACTTTAAATAAATGAACTATTTCTTTTTAAGTGTTGTTTAATTAAAAAATGTTTTAAAGAGTTTTATTAATGTATTGAGAAATCGGAGCATTAGTACAAAAATATTAATTATCTATTCTGTAGGTGAAAAAATTATCAAAATATTGTTCCTTAATGGGTCTTCCCATCTTTCTTAAATCTTACTCCACTTCAGGAGATTTCGAACCCCATTTGGCCTAACTTGCTTAAAAATAAGTATGTTTAATTTGTCTCTATTCAAATTTTTTCGTATTTGTTATTTTGGTCTTAATTTTTTATAGATTATTGGTCTATCTCAATGAGATAAATAAAAAAAGTATGAAATTATTTCTAAAAGTTAAAAAAAAGTCACTCAAGATGATGAATAAGCACAAAATGACACTATTTTTGAATTATTTTTGTCTATTCTAAATTTTTTTTAAATTTGATTTATTATTTATAACTTTTGTGAACCAATAATTTATAAAAATTTGATGAAAAATAAAAAATTACAAAAATATTTCACATAAAGACAAAATAATAATTAAATAATCAAATCAAACCAACTCAGCCTCGGCCTGAGCTTTTCTTTTTCGTAAGCAAGAAGATCATTTAATACTCAAAAATTAAGACAAGGAGGGAGTGAAGTTATTACCTAAAGGAGTAGGTGAACTTGGAATAAGCACCTATCCAATAATGCTAATTTTTTGAGAAACACATGCTTTAAGTTCACTTAAATTCATCAACATTGTCGTTTTATTTTGACTTCTCAAAGTATATACAGTTATTTGTAAGGATAAATAATTTTATACTTTGATTTTTTTTTAATATTCTTTGTTCATAATTGAGAGTGTTTGGATCAATTCATGTACATTTTGATTAATCTTACTATATGTGGGGGTTGCAAATATCTTCCTATCTAATTTGATTTGTCTTTGTGATCCAAGTTGTTTTTGTAGTCTGCGTGGCGAGCAACCAATTAGTGTCACCCAAACTGTTTTTAGCTAGAAAGCACTCCGATACTTAAGTTAACGTGTGGGACAAAAGCACAATATTGATTACACTTGTAATTCATTGCGTACCTCATTTTGATTTGTATTCCTATATTTATAAGCCATCAAATGCCTTGACATGGTAAGTGAATAACACGGAATTATTTTTCAATTTGTGCATTGCCAAATCTTGATATTTCCTTGCAGCATAAGAGTTTCCTAAATAGGAATATTTCAAAATCTTGAACTTTCCTATTCGAATGCCCTTTCAATTTCAGAAAGTTCTAATCGCCTGATCACCGAGTGACAGGTTGGTCAACTCGGCATGGTGATGATCCATGGACCGAGCTCCCAGTCTCACGTCGGTGGTCTCTCGACCCGTTTAGCAACATAGTCGTGGCGACGATCTACGTTGCCAACACAACCCAACTATTTGGTCCATCTTCTCAATGACGAGTTAACCCGCAATTCAACCCACTATACTATCCACTAACAGAAGATTTCAATTAAATTCGAAACAAAACCTTGTATGAACCGGAATTATAAGAGTTAATAGTACTTGCGAATTTTTGAAACCTAAGAGCTTTGGAGGAATAACACTTCTAATCATACGCGGTGACCACCAAACTAACCCTTTAGAATTTTTTGACTAAAAATAAACATGCACATTACAACACTAAAAAGTACAAATTAAATAAAATTAAATCGAATGATAGGAATTGGACTCATCATACATTGGGTCTATTTGGTCGTGGTTATTATTGAATTATTAAATTATGTTGTCCTAAGTAGAATCTAATCTAATCAAATTTATTTGGGCTAAATTATTTTTGATACGTTTTTACCCTACTTAATGTAGAGTTTTTGTTTGACTCTGAAGGTCTAATAACGAAAATACTCTCAAATCCTAAGTCATTCAATCCTTATATTGTGGTCAATTTGGTCTTTTCTCAATTACCTAACTTATGGGCATCAAAATGAGCCTTTAAATAAAAAAAATCAATAAAAACTACATGCCAAATGAAGCCAATTATGAAAGCATGCTCTAAGTTAGCTCCCAATTATATAAAAACAGACGAATTTTGTTTCGTAACTCTTCCAAATAATTGTTGAAGTTATCTCATGAGCATGAGTTCTACAACAAACTCTTATGATGAAAATCTTTTGTATTATTAAAAAATCATTAAACTGTTCAAAACAATTACTAAAAATAAGTCCATACTCTAATATAAAAGGTTTAACCAAAAAGAGAGGTTTTAATGTGAAACGTGCACAAAAAAATTTATTGTACACCAAATAATATAATTTTAAAGTATAAAAATTATATAATTTTAACAAACAACACAATTTACTGAGTACGCTGCACATCATGATTTAAAATTCTTTATATCCATATTGCTTTTGAGAAATTTTTAATAAGAGGAGCGCACACTTGATCATAATGACCGCCTCAGTTGTCACAAATGTGTAATGAACTGCCCCCGTTCAAAACCCATCACTCCCATTATTCCATAGGCTCCCCACTCTCTCTCTCTCTCTCTCTCTCTCTCTCTCTCTCTCTGTGGAGTAACATTTTAACCAAAAGAAGTGCGAATAGAGAGAGTGTATGACAGTGAACGATTTCTGTATTTGTCTGATTCTCTCCTGCCTCCATTTTCTTCCCATTATCTCTATGATCACTTCTCTTTCACTCTACCTACTCTATTATTTTACTCATACGTAATATGAAAGACCCCTCTATTCCTTCAAAGTCTCACTATCTTAAATAATCCACCTGCGTATTCATTTTTTTTTTTGTTTATAAAAAACT
Source organism: Arbutus unedo (assembly GCA_014822125.1). NCBI lineage: Eukaryota > Viridiplantae > Streptophyta > Magnoliopsida > Ericales > Ericaceae > Arbutus > Arbutus unedo. The sequence continues at coordinate 13,561 of JABCMJ010021346.1, read as the reverse complement.
ATATTAAATAAGTAAAAAAGGAATGGATGTAATAATTTGGAACGAATGAAATGAAAGGGGTGTTAATGAAAGTTATACAGTATTTTATTTGTTTAGATCTGAGATTATTATATTTGTGTTGCTTTTCATCTTGTTAGTTCAGTTGAACTTGTAGACATGGTTATCTAATTTGTTAACAAAATCTCTGTCGTTTTCTCCCATTTTATAAGGAGTAGTTCTGCACATTATGCTTTCTCCTCCTCCATCTGCTACGCTTCCCTAACATTGAACCTCGAAACCTCGTCGTTTTCCTCTCTCTCTCTCTCAGACACACACACACACACAGCCACACGCCTTTCGAGATTATTTTACCGCCCTATCTTCGCTATTCATCGAACTGCATTGCGCTCTCTCTCTCTCTCTCTCTATGGAATGAAAATTTTCTCTCTGTTGGGTTCTGCTCTCTCACTTCAGAAGTATCTTTCTTCTAATTGCTCTCACGGACCCAATTTCTATTTCGTTTCCAACTGAAATCTTCAAAATGTTTTAACTCCAAGTGTATTCGGTACAATAACTAAAACGTTCCTGCTTCGTTTTCTTGGGTATGTTCCTGAAAAGTCAAAGATGAATGCAAGAGTCCGCACTACTCTTCACCCCATGAAAGCTCCATCGAATCTTCCTAAAGTAAGTTCATTTTTGTTTATCTAAGGTTCAATGTGTAACATTTTGGAGATAAGTATGTTAATCTCGTTCCAAATTGCTGAACTTGGAGATTCAAAGCTACCCAAAAAAAAGTTTCCAATTTCAAGAAAAATGTTGCTAAATTTAATACCCGATGGGCATGTGATTCATTTTGTCAAATTGTTATGAAAATTATATTTTTATTTGCCATGCATTTTTATCTGTTCTTTTCTTTTCTTTCTGAACTTTTACTTCTTGAGTTTCTAGCTTTTGAGTATTCCTTGTGGATGTGGTCGTGACATTTTGTAAAATGTTCTAAACAAAAAAAGGAGAACACTTTCGATCCAAATCTAAACAGGGCTGTTTGTTGTTCTCAATAAACGAATAATTTCCTCTCACCACGTGTGTATTTATTTTTCTCCAGAAATATTTACACTTGCAATTTTGTAGGAGAAGAATATGGAGGTGAAGGGAAGCAGATCGAAGGGTACCCAGAATGCCACGGCGGATCAGCGTAAATCAAACAGAGAAAGAAAATTGGCTTTACTTGAAGATGTATTCTAACTCTCTCAGCAAATATATAAATATATATATACATATATATATATATATATATATATATATATATATATATTACTTGTACTGGTATGGTAATAAATTCTAGATTCTATTGACTTGATAAATCTCATTACCAATTGTCAGGTGGATAAGCTGAAGAAGAAGCTCAAACATGAAGAGAATGTTCATAGAGCATTGGAGAGGGCTTTCACTAGACCTTTGGGAGCTCTACCTCGCCTTCCTCCTTATCTCCCTCCACATGTGAGTATTGTTTATATAACCATATTACTGACTTAGATCTGTCACTTGCTCTTAAATTTTCTGGAACTAAATGATTCAACTTATTTTGGAATTGTTCAAAGGACAGATGACAAATGAGTGAACAAAAAGGAGATACCCATATAATTCTAACATTAGCCTACCCTTGCTTTAGATTTTGGGTTCAATTTTATCATTGCACTAGAACTTGTGACTATGTATTCATTGGTCACTCCTTGATCAGAATATGGAAATTTGTTTGACTATCAATTAAGGAGATACCAGAGCTAAAGAGATGGCTTTTAGTGTTATGGAAATTTGTGACTATGTATTCATTGGTCACTTCTTGATCAGAATATGGAAATTTGTTTGACTATCAATTAAGGAGATACCAAAGCTAAAGAGATGGCTTTTAGTGTTATCGATGAATGCAGCTTGATTCAACAACCCCAAATTCTCCCAACTTTGACCTTCATGCGATTTGTTCTATAAAATTTTGAAATGGGTATGCTTTTATGGATATCTACTTGTTTGGACTTGATTAGTTTTCACATTGATCACTGGGGTAAGATGTGGAATGTGGTAAATGCAGACGGTAGAGCTTCTTGCTGAGGTAGCTGTTCTAGAAGAGGAGGTTGTTCGGCTGGAAGAGCAAGTAGTCAATTTTAGACAAGGTCTGTATCAGGAAGCCGTTCACATAGCTTCCAGAAGGAATGCAGAGAATTCAATTGAGTTATGTGACGATTTATCAGCTAGAAATTCCAACCAACAGGAATCACAAAGTTTATCCCAAAATGAAGCAAATTCAGGACTACATGGAAGCCAGACTTGTCCTCCTCTTTCCAGGAGTGCTTCAAGTGGAAAATTATTGTCTTCTAAAGCTGTGTCTGATAAAATCAGTCATTGTTCTAATAGGCCAACCCATGGCGAACATGTTTTGGAAAAACCCAATTCTTGTTTGGAAGATGGGAGAGGAAAAGAGAACCGATCATGTCCTAATTCTGCAAAGGACAAGAATGATAAGCGACCTCCAGAAACGAGAACTCGTAGTGTGAAGACCCCTGTGAAGAGACCTCCAATGAAGGCAGAATCAATAAAAAAATGTGCTGATTCTCCGAAGTTACAGGTATGTATACTATATTGCAGTGTTAGATGAGAAGTAAAAATAAACAAGACCTTTTCAAAGTTTGAGCAGGTTGTTTCCCGTAGTTGGTAAATAATCTCAATTATCATTCTACAGTCGGATTGCAGATTAGTAGACCAAGAACGTGCACAAGAGAGCTCTTTCCGTTCATCTGATGGTGGACTGTTGGAAGTTGACAACACTCCAAACAAAGTTTCTGAGGATGTTTTGAAGTGCTTGTCTAGCATATTTCTGAGACTCAGCACAATGAAGAACAAGAGTATTTGTTCAAAGTCCATTCCTTCTTTAGTGTTTCTCTCTCATGATAACAATAAAGAAACAGACTTTCGGGATCCGTATTCTATATGTTCAGAATTCCAAAAGAGAGAAGTTGGTCCTTATAAGCATCTCTTTTCAATTGAAGCTGGCTCAATTGATCAAAACAGGAAAGCAAATGCTTCATTTTTGGTCCATAGGCTAAAGTAAGTTTAAGGTTGTATATTTTCTTTCTTTATGATCCGTAAAGTCGGTATATCCATTTACTGTGTCTAACTTGATGGTAAAATTTCAGGCTTCTCCTCAGCAAGCTCGCCTCTGTCAAGTTGGATGGTCTTACTCATCAGCAGAAGCTTGCATTTTGGATAAACACATACAATTCCTGCATGATGAATGTAAGAAGTCTACCTATTTCAATGATATCAAATAGTTTTGAAGTGACTGAAAATTGAATTCAGATGTCATAGAATTTTTCATGTAAATTGTGGTCATTTTGTCTTAGGAAAAAGATTGTTTTCCTTAACCATATCCCGAAACTGTTGCAAGATAAATACACACATGTTGGCAATGTTTCAGGCATTTCTAGAGCAGGGGATACCTGAAACTCCTGAAATGGTCGTCCGACGGATGCAAAAGGTGAGATCTCCTTGTTATTTTACTGTAAAATACTCGTTCGCTGCTGATCTCTCTTTTTGCCTATGTTTTTTTAATCTGGACTTTCACCCATTCGCTTATCTTCTGAAACAAACATATAACACTAATCAAGCTATATTTATCAGTTGGACTTCAGTTTTATGTGGTCTATCAAGAAGTCGTTTGAATCTGGTCTAGTTTCGCATACTGAGCACAACGCATTAGATGGCGTAAACATAATGCAGGACTTCATTGTGGATGTGACCGACTGCTGTGCATTCTTTCTAGAATCTCTTTCTGAAAATTTTAAGATGTATCATTATTGCCAGAGAAAGATAATCGCAAAACTTCCTGAACATTCATACAGTCTCTACTATAAAACATCTAAATTACAAGTGCCTTTTCTTTCAGCTACTAAACCTGTAGCAGTATCATTTTTAATTCCACAACTGACTAATACTTCAAGTATGCTATCCTCAGGCAACAATAACAGTTGGGGGACACTTGTTGAATGCAATCACAATAGAGCATTTTATCCTGAGGCTGCCTTATCACTTGAAATATGTAAGTCACATTTATCTCTGATTTCTTCTAGTTATTGGTTTCCTCTTATGCAAAAGCGTATAGTAAATGAAGAATGTTTCAGTCTATATTTTGAGTGAACTAATTTTCTAACTTTTTTGGCTTTTTCTGTGTATCTCAATAGACTAGTCCAAAAGTGACAAGAGATTATGAAGTGAAAGCACGCAGCATGTTCGGGCTGGAATGGTCTGAACCTTTGGTTACATTCGCACTTTCCTGTGGAAGTTGGTCCTCCCCAGCTGTAAGTTTGACAAACGTTTAGGCCGAGTTTTGTATTTGAGGAAAGAAAGAGAAAATAAGAGAGAGCAATAATGAGGGTGCTGTTGTTGGGCATGGGCTCTTTAACACTTTATGACAACCTTCCCACACATACGGATTTATAGAATATACATGGATAAGGAGCTCTGGATATCCTATTACTAGTTCTACGTGTGATATAATAATTAGTCACTTCAATTCTATTTTCTTTAGTCCCAGCTCTTAGATTTTACGAGGTTTCCATATATATAATCTTCTTTGGGAATTTGAGGCAATTTTCTCCGAATGAAGGTGAGGGTGTATACTGCATCGCAAGTTGAGAATGAGTTGGAAGCAGCAAAGAGAGACTATTTACAGGCAGCAGTAGGCATTTCTACAACAAACAAGTTAATAATTCCCAAGCTGTTAGATTGGTATCTTCTCGACTTTGCAAAGGACTTGGAAGCGCTGCTGGATTGGGTTTGCTTGCAGCTCCCAGATGAACTCAGGAATGAAACGGTTAGGTGCCTCGAGGGAAAGGGAACAGAGCCTCTTTCACAGTTAGTTCATGTAATGCCATATAATTTCAGCTTCAGGTACTTAATTCATCAGTAAAAGACTTACACTTCCTCTGTGGAACTTTAGTCTAGGTACTGAAGCGTAAAGTACATATGTAATCTAGTCCTTCCAAGAAACTATGGGCGTAACTGTCATCCAAGTGCGTTTTGGGTTTTGGGTCTTGGTTATTCATTTATTCAAATTGGTTTTATACGAGTATATGATAATGGGATTTCTTCATTTACTTCTATTGAATTTATTACAGTTTCTATTTTAGTCTTCTTGTTTTCCTCTTGTGATTGAAATTATCCTTGCAAATGAGTAATGCTTACCATAAAAAATTCAATCAAACATAGGATTTCGACAATTGATTGCGAAAATATGATCAAGTAATTAGCTAGGAAATCATCTTTCATCTGTCTTCAATTTTTTTATGAAAAAGCTGAGCTATGAGCGAGCAAATTGCATTGCATTTTATTTAAACTTCTTCTGCAACTGTGAATTACAAGTTACAGAAAAATAAAAATAACCCCGAGAATGGTGCTTCATCAAACAGTTGTGACAATCGAAATATTTAAGGAAATGATGTATTGATTAACTTCAACATAATGTCAAATTTTTCTCGTGCTCGCTTTACTAGATCTGCTAAGGCTATCACTTAACTTACGGATGAGAGGTCCCGTAGTGCTCCAGTAGTGCCACTCGATAAGTTTTATCGAAATTTTATCGTTATGATCGACGCATTTAGTTTGTAGATATTGTTTGAACACTACTAATGTGAAATGTTTTTAACCACATAATCACGATTAATTTGTTTATAGTTTTTTTTTAAACTCACTTACGATCTATTATTTTATAATAAATATTGTATGATCATGTGATTACCTCAATTTTCTTGCATGATTTACTCAATAAATTTTATAAACAAAACAATTCAAATCATGACAATAAGATATCAATGGAATCTATCAAGGAGCACTGCACTATTATAGTATCCCAAGGTATGACGAAAATCCCTTGGGGTACTATAAAAGAAAGTCTTGGATCTCTCCGTGATGGGAAATTCCTTGATAAGGTCTTCAGAAGATAGATTTCTTCGTGTTGGTGTGGATCCCATTGTCCAACGTTCTAGCTCAAATATTAGGGCAAAATTGAACCTCTCCAATTTTTTCTGCATCTTTATAAAATATTTGTTTGAGTACTTTTTGAGAAAAGGAATATAATAGATATAAGTATGTAGATGGATTCTCGTAATTAATAATAATGTTCTTCTAATTAATAAGGATATTTGAATAAATATAAAGGGATACAGAAGGAGATAAGATATGAGTAAGAGGAGGGGTCAAAATTTTATTCTCCTCTAGACGGATAAAATTTGGACTTCGAATATCATATCTAAGATCCGAAACCGTTAACAAATTCCGGATATGACAACTCAAATTGTCATATCCAATGTCTAAATTTTATCTCCTTATTTAACTGCTACTAAACAGGGACCGACAACAAATAGACAGGCTGTATAACAATATAAAGGTAACGTTGAATGGTAACAAATTAAGAGAGAGAAATCTTTTATCTAGGGCACAAAATTCTTTGTTAGATGAACTGTTATTTCAATTAGGCTATTGACTCTTTTCAGTTCCGTATTAAATTTATGCCATAGTTTCTGTTAGAATTATGATAAATTAAAATCCTAAGATAGGTTAATTATTTAATAGCATAAGATGTGAAAATCTCACAGAAAGTTTAGAAAGTTGTTGCTCCTTTAAATCACACGTGTGAAAAAAGAGCACACACTTGTGATAGTTGATACATGCGAGGACATGAGAGCGAGGGTGTGCCAGGAGGTATAATTGCTCCAAGTGATGTTGAGTTGCGCCACAAATCCAACTTCCTCATGCGTTGTGTACGGCCCAAGTAAAGTTGAGGATAAGTTGGTTCGGGTTTCGCCTCAATTAAGAGTACTTCTAATTTTAAGTGAAGATGAACTAAGCTAAATACGAAATTAAACAGATTAAAATAATATTGAATGACTGGGCAAATGATTAAATTAAATCATGGAGGTTTCTTCTACTTAAATAAGTAGGTGTGATACTCAAAACAAAACAAATTTAACTTTAACTAATTGAAAGCAAATGAAAATGATAAAAACTGAATAACTTGGAAATTAATATGTGTGTAATTGTTAGTTGGTGTTGGACCTCTTCTCAATACCGACTGACATTGTATTTATAGATTTCCATTAAGTCAACTAGCCGTTAGCAACAAACTCTTTTTTTTTTTAGCCCAGCATCCTAATTCATTCGTGCAACAAAATCTATCTGACTGTCATGTGTCCTTTCCACTCAAAGCAATACTAGTCATGCATTCATTATTTCAATATGTGTTCCCATCATATTAGGAATTAATTTTTCTTGGAACCCACATCTTTTACTTAGTCAATGTTGGATCGAAACAACATATTTCTCATTGGGGCCAACAATCTTGATTTCCTTTTTTGGTTACAACACTGCCCCCCTCAAACCTCGTGTTTTAGTGGGATAACATCAAGTTTGGATATGCTAAACAACCTTTCACGCTTATCTAAATATAACCATCCATTTTGCTTTGATTAGACCTCTAACGCGCTATTATTACCTTGTCCTTATCACCTTTTCAAATATCCATAAGTTCTTGGGTTCCCAGCCTACTCGTCTCAAACTCTTGACCACATTCTTCTTATATATCCTTCTCTTCTGTAACTTGCTCCTATCCATGGTGACTCATAGATCGAATGTCCCTTCAAATGATTCAGATAGTCCTGGAAGACAACTTCAAATGTCATTACTTGAAAATCAAGCCTCTATCGATCATGCTACCCTCATTCTTGCCTCGGGCTCCCAAACCCAAGATAACTTGTTTGGATTAGGCCCTTTCTTCACAAGGTTAGTTTCTAGCTATGCCACTGAATTTTATCCTCTCTTTAAAGGTAAACTTCCTTTTCGCACTCTTAAACCCAATTAGAGTCGTTATAACTTGACTAAACCTTTTTGTTTATGGCCGTCTGCTTCCTCCCATCTGGTCGCTACTCATTGTGTTCTTTGGAAAGAATTGGGTATTTATGATGCATTGATATTTAGTAAAGACTCTATTCCCATAGATAATACGGCCATATGCATTGCTACTTCTTTCTGGTCTCCTTCTACCAATGCATTCATGTTTTGTTGTGGAATACTTTCCCCCTCTCTCCAGGACATTTGTGTTCCTTACTAGCCTTTGCTCCCGTGGGGAAGAGGCCAATGCCCAATTAACTTGTCCTCGGATTTATTTCTCCTGGCCTAGAGGAAAATAGGAACTTACCTTCAAGTTTTTTATGGACTACTATCACAAAATAGGTTCTAAACTTGTGTGAGATGAAGAACATGTGGCTTTTCTCATTTATTGGCTAAACAAGTTTGCTTTCTGCATGGGTTCAAATAAAATCACAAAAGATTTTACTGAATTGGCAAAAGCGCTTGTTTCAAGTTGCCAATTAGCTCTGGCTCTTGTTGTGCTTGCCCACTTGTATAAGGGATTGAAGGAAGTGCTTGACAATCGTCTATTAGGATGTTCAGGGTTTCTTTGGCTCTTGCAATTTTGGCTTTGGACCTATATCCCTATATTTTGGTCTCTTTCTTTGAAAACTCCATTGAACAAGACTTGGCATTGCCAAAATCTCCTTAATAGAGCTCCTTTAAACCATACTTTTGACCAGTGTTTCTCCTACCTGTATGGCATGCTCATTGCCTAACCAGCCAACTTCTGGTTCCCTTTTGATAGGACGATTGGGCCTTCTTGGCTGAAGAACGACCCTATTGCCTTGGACAACAATCACCAAGAACAGAGAGAAATCTGGGCAAGTTTCCTTGACACCCGAGATCTCCCTTATGGTATGTGCTATTCTCAGGCGAACAACAAATGTGGAGTAGAATTTTATAATCTTGCCCAGCTTGCTCGCCAATTTGGGTTGACCCAATTGCCTCTAGTGTCTCCCTGTGATTCAGCAAATGATCTCCCCATAGCTCGCCATATTCAGGATGCCAATGAGAGGAAGGTAGCCTTTCAAAAGGCCAGGGCAAAACTACAGTATTTTGTTTTGCAACCCTTCCAAGTTGTACCTCATACTTCCATTACTTTTTCTAATTGGTGGGATCAAGCTATCATTGTTCAATATCAACAAAACCCTTGACTCTGTCCTCCCCCTGATCTCTCCTGTGCTGATTTCTTTCCCTATAGGAGATAAAGAGGATGATGAAGAAAAAGAGGCCGTTAACCCCCCAGCCAAGGCTGCTGGTAAAATCAAAATTCTTCTTAAGAACAAAGCCAAAGGTACAACTTTCTTCTCTGATATTTATACTTCCATCCTTTGATTTGAAAAAATTTTCAAATGTAAATGGAATTCCCTTGAGCCTGCCCTCATGGACGAAGCTAGGAGAAATTGTCTAATTGAAATTGCACAACAAAAAGAAGAAACTACTAGTGCTTGGTGAAAAGCCTATACCGCTCTTGGTAACAAGGCTCCTTCTCTTGAGATCTATGAGAAACCTTATGGTAGGCCCATCCCTCCTATTCCTAATACAAATTTTGCGTTTGCAAATACCTTGAGATGGGATGAGATATATGTGCTTGATCCCCCTTCCAAGAAAGGAACGGTAGAAAAGGTAGATGCTTTATTTTGGGAAATAGAGGATGCATGCCTACAAATTAGGTCTTATGGCCGTAATTGATTCTACCAAGCAAAGTGAACTTACGGCCATTTTCTATTTGGTCTTCTTTTCCTTTGCATTACTCAACTTTCTTCCCCATTTTGCTTTGTATTAGTTGCTCGACCTTTGCAAAGAAAGGGTGATTCTAAAACCACTAAGTCGTTAGCAAGCCAACATAGAGCTCCTTCTCCTACTGTAAGTATTTCTCCTACTTTAGCTTTCTCGAATATCAACTTTTTTGGAATTCTCCTATATCTGTTGTTTTTACAGGCCAGTAAAAGAACTCGCCAAAGTGCTCGTTTAGGAAAAATCCCTAAGTTAAGCAAACAACCCCATACTTCTGTCGCAACACTTATTGAATTAGATTCAGCAGCTTCTCCTAATCCACCGCTGATGAAAGGTCGTGTCAAGTCACTAGCCAAAAGGCCCCATGTGGTTGAGGCTTCCGGTGAAGAATATGATAAAGAAGAAGATGAGAAATCTACACATGTATTCCTCTTTGATAATCCTGTTGACCCTATTGTGGGGTCTAACTTTGCTGCAACTTCTCCTGCAACAGTAAGTATCTTTCTTCTTCTGTTGTTAATTTCCTACTTTCTTCTTTTGTTGTTTCCCTACTTTCTTCTTCTATTGAATTTAATGGAAAGAAATTTGCAGCAAGAGGATTAGGAAAATTGACGCCAACTGTTACCCGCTGAGAAGAGGTTACTAGCCAGCATCCTCAAAAAGTGCCAATTGAGTCTCTAATGTGCCTTCTCAAGGAGCGAAAAGCTGTTCCTAGAAAGATTAATTTGACTAGGGGTACTTCTACTTCTACTGGTTTGGCTGTTACTGATTTGGAAATTGAAAAAGCTAAAGACGAACTGAGGCAATCTCTCCAACATCCCTTAGAAGTGCTCATTCATCTTGGGCATTTGGTTGGTTTTCGCAGCGCTCTCCTTGTTATCATTTTCTATTCCCAAGTTGATGCTGACTTCAAAGATAAAATCTAAGATGTTCATGAGCAAAGTTCTCATTTATTCTCCTCTTTTGATCAAAAGAGGCGTGATCGTGCTTAGATCCAAGGAAAATTAGCTCGATTTTCACAACTGGAATAATAGCTATCCCTGAACTTGGCTAACTATGAGGCTTTGGATTCTAAATAGAGTGCATTGACAGGGAAAATCCAACGCCTTCGCCAAGAGCTTAATGACAAAGAAGTTGTTCTTGCCTCTATTCAAGCTCAGAAGGTATCTCTTGCAGTTCAAGCTTCTCCTGCATTTCTTGAATGCAAGACTTTGGCCAATGATGTCCCATCTTTAGAAGAAAAAATGTTGGAAGTTGAAGGCCAAGTCGTTGATTTGAATACGACTTGGGACAAAATCAAGGCCAATTTGTTTGCTTTAATTTGACTTTGTTTTCTCCTCCTCCCTTGAACTGTTTCTTTGTTTGCTCGCTATTTGGGTGGGGCCCAATGGGTTTCTCATATGGTTGGATTATAAACTTTTAAGTATTTGCCGTTGACTAAATGTGCATTCATTTTTCCATCTATTCTTGTAGAGTATACACTCCTCCTTTGTGACATCTTGCTATTTGAAATGGTCCTTCCTAGGAGGGTGAACATTTACGCATTTTAGGACCCTAAAGGGAGAATAGCCTTCCACACTAGATCCCCTTCTCCAAAATCTTTCTCTTTCACCCTTTTTTTATAAGCCTTGACCACCTTTTGTTTTTGGATGACCAAATTATCTAAGGCAGAAGGCCCTACTTCATCAAGATCTTTCATCTCCATTAATATAACTTGTGAATATTCTGCTGGAGATAGATTGTTTTGATAGGCAGACCTAGTTGATCACACAATTACTTCCATTGGTAGCACAGCCTCATGTCCCTATGTTAGAGTGTAGGGAGTTAACCTCGTAGCTGTACATTTGGAAGTCCTGTAAGCCCACATAGCATCTGAGAGCATTTCGTGCCAAGTTCTAGGTTTATTGTCCACCATGCGTTCAATTATCCCCTTTAGGATCTTATTTGTTGCCTTGGCTTGGCCGTTTCCCTAGGCATAATAAGGAGTTGAATGTGACATTTCAATTCCAAATTTGGACATTTCGGCCTTGATGCTGTCCCCCAAGAAAATTGTTCCCCTATTAGCCACCAACTATTGTAGAATGCCAAAACGATGAATAATCCTTTTTTTTACCATGGAGATAATATCTTCTTGACTTACTACCTTCATACGGATCACCTTAACTCATTTAGTAAAATAGTTAGTGGCCACAATGATGTAAGAGCGCCCCTTAGATGAAGGATGAACTATCTTACCAATGAGGTCCATTGTCCATCCCCTACACCGCTAAGGTTTGATTATAGTCTGCAAGTCCATGGCAGGTGCTCTTTGTACTGAACCGTGTGCTTGACATGGTTGACATCATTAGGCATACATGATACAATCCCTTAGGATGGATCGTATCTCCTTATTAGCCATCTCATCTTTCTTCCTGCTTGATGTGCTCCACAGATTCCTTCATTTACTTCTGACATAACTTTAAGGGCTTTTAGTAGTCTAATACATCTAAAGAGCAGGTCATCCTCTAAACTTTTCTTGTAGAGTTCTCCTTCAATAAGGACATATTGAATCGCCCTTTTGTTGGTTTTCTTTTCTGCTCCATAGTTTGGATTTTTTAGAAAATATGAGATTGGGTATCTCCAATCTTTTGTATCTATTAATTTCAATGTGAAGGCTTCCATTAAAAATTCTCTTCTTTGTATTGATGGAAGATATTTCCTTTGAATTGTTACAGTTCTTTCGTACCACTCTTGAGGAATTTTGATACCAATTTGCCTCAGTATTGAATCTTCTGGGAATATGATAGATGACTGCATCATCAAATTCTTCCATCAATTGTTTGTTGCCATATAATAAGGAGTCAATTGCTCACTATGGCAGCGGTAAACTCCTACCAAATGGTTTATCAGCAATTGAGAATATCCTATCACCTCTACTGTTGAGGCTCCCATTTCTCGTAAAACTTCTAGGTCGATAATGACTCCTTCATATTTGGCCTAATTGTTTGTACACTTGAAATCAAATTGGAAAGATAATTGAGTTTTCACTTCTACAAGAGATATGATAATTATTCCACAGCCTGAAGTTGTTTCAGTCTTGGAGCCGTCAAAAAGTAACGTCCATGGTGTATGATAGGAATTACATATAGCTAAGCCGATTATAGTTTCCTCTCTGATTTCTAGACCAGGGTGGTTGGCAAGGAAGTCTGTTAAGGCCTAGCCTTTAACGGCCTTCTGTGGTAGGTATTGGAAATAAAATTTCACAAGTGCAAGTGACTATTTCCCAATGCGGCCTTTTAAAAGTAGTCGAGAAAAGAGATATTTAATCAAATCAGTTTTGCAAACAATGTAAATCAATACTGGTAGCATATAGTGCCTTAATTTTATTGTGGCGAAATACAAGGCTAAACATAATTTGTCCACATGAGAATACCTACTTTCTGCAAGCGTTAACAACCTGGTGAGATAATAAATGACTTGTTCTTTGCCTTGTTCGCTTATTTATGCTAAAAACTATTAATGGATCCTTCAGGGGTTGAAATATAAAGCCTCAAAGGCTTCTTATTTATTGAAGGGGTGAGCACAAGAGGTTGGGACAAATACCTCTTGATTTTCTCAAAGGCCTGCTGATGTTGAAGATCTCATCTGAACTCCTCTTCCTTCTTTAGCTTCAACTGTGAGGGTTGTGAATATTCTCTCGTTTGAATCGCTCTAATAGCCTGTGCAGTGAACAGCCAATTAGCGCCAATGGGTTATTTCTATCCTGATGGCACTCCGATACTAAAGTCAAAACATTGAGAGATCAAAGCACAATTGTGATTGCATAGTGAATGATAGCATACCTGATTAATGGTCTATGATCTCTTATTTATAAGTCATCGAGTGCAATATTTGGTAACACAATCTC
>JABCMJ010021343.1:0-22593 GCA_014822125.1 Arbutus unedo | reverse complement strand
AAGTGTATACATATATATACATACTTATATATATATATATATTATATATTAATATGTATATAAGTATGTATATATATGTATAATATATAATACATATGTATATGTATATACATATATGTATATAATTATACATATACATTATACATTGTATATACATATATGTACATATTATACATATTATATAAATATATATATTATATGTATAATAAATATATATATATGTATATATAAATAAATGTATAATATGCGAATATATAATTATATATACGTGAAAATTCAGAAAATAAAAACAGAAAACAGAAAACGAAATGGTTACCAAACATGGCCATAGCGGTCAACATTGCCATGAGATACCAATTATGACAAGTGATAGCGTATAGAATTGAAAGACAAAATAAGGTAAAAGAAAAGAAGCTGAATAAATAGATGGACAAATTCACTGTCAGGAAGCACTAAAGACCCTAATAAACACATCCCCACATAAGTACAAAAATTGAAATGAAAATTTCAGTCACCTCAGTCTCTGCTGAATTTGTGAAAGTTGGTTTCGCAATTGATTTGCTCGTTTTGTCAAATCCTGCCAGAAGCCGATTAAACATGCAAATAAAAAATAACGCCACTAGTGTCAGTATGATCAACCAAGAGAAACCCTTGATTTTTCCTGAATCATTCTTCAGTTCGCTGGTTTTGGATTCATACCTCAACTGATTGATGACTGCAACAAAAGACATAAACATAGCGAAAATAGTGTAAGATCAGGACAAATTCTCCATAAAAGATTCGTACGTAAGAAACACAGAATCAACTAAAACCAGTTTATCATGTACCTTGACCCTAGGTAATCTCGTACAATGACTTCGTGATCTGAATTTTTGTAGGCCTTCCTTAAAGTCTAGAATCCCGAAGTAAAGAGAACATAAGAACATGAAAATGGAGTAATAGTATTAATAACACACATTACGACATTTAAACTAAAATTCTAGGAGACAAATGATGGAATAAGCAGCTTACTGCAATGGTCTCCAACTTCCTGTTCCAATCCAGTGAAGAAAAATTCAATTCAAACTCTGGTCACGTTTAACCTAGAACTAGATAAAAACAACTGACATGAGAAAATTCAGCGGTATTACCTTTTCACCCTTTCCTGGGGAGTTAATGCCGCGAGTCTTTGAACAATTCCTTCAATGGTACTGAACAAGTGGAAAAAAGGCTCAGAACTATCCTAATATTAGCAGCACTGTAAGCCACATACTAACAATAACAATGGCACTGGTGGAAACGATAACAGGAGTCTGATTGCACAAAGAATATGGGTGCAGACATAATCGGCTACCACAACATGACAATCATAAGCATAATTAGATAAAGCTTCCATTTGTGCTCTGGACTGTTGGTGGGGGAGAGAAATAAATTACACATGCAAATCACAAACTGATTTGACTAATTTCAAACTGTATAACCAAATTATACAAAATCTCATACACACTCATTCACAAACATAAACCCACTGGCTGGATGGGACTCCCAGAGGTTCCTTTCTCTCTCTCTCTCTCTCTCTCACTTCTACATCTCTCCTCTCCCACACAGGTACAGTCCTCATTTATCATCTCAACTCCCTCATTATATCGCAGCTGATTGTTTACTGAAGTTGTCTCTTTTCAATTGCTTCCAACTCCCTCATTGCTCCTCATCACAATCATGCAAGACCCTCCTAAATTAAGCTTACAACATTTTCCCCAAAGCTTAGTTGTCTTGACAAGGCTCATTCCTTGTCCTCGTGCTCTGCTTCGCTTCTTCTTCACTCTTTTGGACAACCACTTCTTGTCGTCATCTTCATCTTGTGGAACATTCTCTCATTAGTGTTATTTGAGAAAAAGGTGTTTAGGGTTTGTCAATTAACTTATCCTAACACACATCATGTATATAGAGGATGAGTACAAGCTAAAAGACATAAATACCCTCATAACACTAAACACACCTGTGGAGAGCTTTAGTCGGCGTGACGATTTCACTCACGATTTTGTCTGCTCTGAACTCTGTGACCTAGATCTGCAACCACAACCAAAGGTTAGTACCCACTGGCCGGAGCATGGTAGGGAAACACTCTGATGGCTAAGCCAATACTTGGAGGAGAAGAAGAAAGGAAAGTACTGAATTTAGAAGGTTGTGCGAACCAAATTCCTTCAAGTATTGTTTCTTTTATACATGTCCTAACTTGAGCACCAAGCCTAAATTGGCACATGCAGAGCACACTTCTTGATGACAATGACCCATAACAAAATTTTGCTATGACGTCAGCCAAGGACATGATGAAATCCAGCTCACATGTCACGGGTCACAGCTTATACACCAGCTTGCCAGGTGGACTCTAGCCTGCTGTAGTTGACTTCGGCTCGGTAAACTGGGCACGGACTCAGCTTGGACCCACGAAGTGCACCCTTGGACGGAGCAGGAGACATTATAAGTCATGGGCCTGATCTGGTCTTTGTCTGGCCTACTGAATACCATCTATGGGTTCGGTCTCTTACTCAACCCAAACTCACCCAAGCTCGGGCCAAAGATTTATGCTGATTCGGTCCTCTACAAAACCCATTACAATAACTCATTTAACACGCCCCCTCAAGTTGAAACATAAATATCACATAGACCCAGATTGTTACATAATAGCTCTAATCATGGCTTGCATAATGGCTTGGTGAAGATATTAGCCAATTAAGCGCCTATAGACACGAAATGAGTGGCAATTACACCAATGTCCACCTTCTCTCGAACAAGGTGGCAATCGATTTCAATATAAACTGGTCCTCTCATAAAACACAGGATTAAATGCAATATGAATGGCTGTTTGATTATCACAATGCATATTAATAGGCAACTGCACACCAAGGCCTATCCATTCAAGGAAGGATCACACCCAAATTATCTCACATGTCATGTATGTCATGACACAATACTCAGCTTCTGCACTAGATCGTGCAACAACGGTTTGGTCCTTACTTTTCCAAGTCACAAGATTATCACCTAGAAAAACACAATATCCAGTAGTTGATCTCCTATGAGAGGGTCCTCTTGCCCAATCTAAATCAGTAAATGCCTCAACAAGTAGATGACCACAGTCTCGATAAAACAAATCCCTTCCTAGATGAGCCTTTAGATACTTCTCAATACGAAGAACAACCTCCTCATGAGGGACTCAAGTTGCAGAAATAAACTAACTCACCAAATTAACTGCAAATGAAATATTAGGACGCATGATGGTAAGTACAGACCAATCGACGATACCAGTTAGGACTAGGAAGCAACTGCCCCTCATCAACACACAATTTGACATTGGGATCCATAGGAGTATCCATATATCTCGATCCCAATAAACTAGTCTCCTCTAAAATATCCATAACATACTTGCACAGAGACAAACTAATTTCATCCTTGGACCGAGCTACCTCAATACCTGAGAACTATCGTAGTTTGCCCAGATCCTTGGTATGAAACTGTCGTTGTAGGAAGTCCTTCAACTTGACAATGCCTTGTTGATCATCAACAGTAATGATGATATCATCCACAAACAATCAACAATATTTTCCGCCAATCAGATGTGAGGGAAAAATTGAATGATTTGACTAAAACTTACCCATGCCAAACTGCAAGATAGCATCACTAAATTTGCCAAACCAAGCTCTCAGAGATTATTTGAGCCCATAAAGTGCTTTAAGAAGTCGACATACCTGAGTACGCTCTCTAGAGCAACAGACCCACGTAATTGCTCCATATAGACCTCCTCAGCAAGATCACCATACAAAAATGTATTTGTAACATCAACTGAAATAAGAGTCAACCAAGATTGGCAACAATAGAGATAAAAAGCCAGACAGCACAGATCTTAGAAAATGAAGAAAATGTCTCAACATATCAATACCATAAATCCGAGTATTGGCAACAAGTTGGGCTTTATACCACTCAACAGATCCATCTGAATGATATTTGACAATGAATAACCAATGATATCCAACCGTGGTTTTACCAAGAGGTAAATGAACCAACTTCCAGGTCTCATTGCGATGCAAAGCCGACATTTCATCCTTACATAAGGCTTCCTAAACATTGTTAGAAATAAAGACAGATGAAACAGAAGTATCAAATGCATGAAGCAAAGGTGGTAAGTGATCAAAAGAAACGTACTGGGAAATGAAATGATAAGTATAAGTACGAATACATTTGCAAAGGGCAATAGGAAAAGAGTGAGGAGACGGAGGGGGATCTGACGACAAAGAAGAAGATGGCACAACAGGCTAAGGCGGAGCAAGCGGCACTCTGGAGGGGCGAACATATATACCTACAAGGGTGTGTCAGAGGGAACTATAGGAAGACAATGTGAGATTGATCAGTAGGAGATGTGGTGCGCGAAAAGTAAGGTAAGGACTCATTAAATGTAACATCTGCACATACAAAATGACGACGAAGGGTCAGAGAATAACACTTATATCCTTTTTTAGTGCGAGAGTAACCCAAAAAGATACACTGAATGGCCCAGGAAATCAAGTTTGTCCTGGCAAGAATCCAAAGTATGAACATAACATGTGCACCCAAAAAGCCGCAGTGGTAAGGAGTGTAGAGTACAGTCAAGAAATAATATCATATGAGGGATCTAAGCCCCGAGGATAGTAGAAAGCAGGTGATTGATCAAGTGGCAAACTATAAATACATCACTCTAATATGACATAAGAACCTGCATTTGAAATAACAGTGCACGCATAATCTCAGATAAATGACGAATCTAGCGTTCAGCATCCCCATTTTGTTGGAGGGTTCGAGTACAAGAGGACTGATAAATAATACCATAAACATCAAACAATTGAAACAAGACTTATGGAAATATTCATTTGCATTATCAGAACGAAACAAACGAATACAAATATCAAACAGAATTTTAATTTCCATGTAAAATGACTAAAAAACGAAAAACAACTCAGATCGCTCTATCATAAGATAAAGATAACTAATACGGGAGAAATCATAAAAAATAATAATAATAATATTGAAAACCAAAAATATTTAGAACCCGCATTAAACCCCAAATATCCAAATGTACTAACTAAAACGAACGCGAAACACGACTCTCAAACCTGGGATAAAATGATACTCTATGGTGTTTACTCAACTCAGATTTCACATGACAAATTAGAAAGATGACTTCATGAGGAAACAAGCCATTTAAGGGTCTGTAAGTACAGATGACTAAGACCGCAATGATGTTGATACGGTGACACCAAAGATTGTAGAGCAACAGAGCTAGAGTCAACACCATAAGCAAGGTAATATAGACCGCCACGCTTAGCATTGTCACCAATCTTCCTCCTTGTCGTGAGATCCTAAAACACAAAAGATTAAATGGAAAGGGGGAACATACAATACAGAATCTAAAGTAAGGGAAAGAGTGACAAAAACATAACCCAAACTAGTAACGACACTGGTAGAACCATTTGTGAGGGTAACTCAAGATGGTTTACCAACATATTAACGATCAGAGAAAACAATAAAGGTACCAATCATATAATCAGACGCGCCAAAATCATTAACACGAGATGTAGGAGAAGTAGTAGACGCAATACAAGCAACAGAAGAAACTGCCTGAGCAAGTGTAGCAGTAGAGGAAACACCCATCGAGGAAGTTTGAAGGGGAACAAAGCGCCGATAGGTCCTCTGTAGATATGGTTACCACAGTATTAGCAGAACGTGTAACATGTCCAATGTCCTTGTAAGTAGTGGCCTGATGAGCCTAAGGGAAGCCATGAAGATCACAATAATACTCCACTGTATGACTAGTTCATAATTAGTGTGCATTTTTGGAACCACGACCGAAACCAAGGCCACCGCCCCCCAACTAGCGGCCACCATGACTAAAGCTACGACCTCCAAAGTCACGACTTTGATAACTACGACCACCTCCCCTTGACTCATGACCACGGCCATGGCTAAGGAAGGGGCCAAAACCACCAAAAATAGCACATGCCAAAACAGAACGATCAAATGGAGACAAGATAGTTGTGTTTCTGATTGTTCTGTTTGTATCCGAAATAGACAATTGACGAAGTCAACTGAAGACCTCGCTCAGAGAAGATAAATCACGAGTCCCCAACAATTGAAAACAAAGGGGATCATAGGAGTAGAGTAGGCCAAATAAAAAATGAGCCACATACATAGACTCGTGTTGGCACTGCGTAACCTAAATATCATCATAAATAGGTTGGCGAATAGTGAGATTCACACATATACCGCAGAACTAGGCATAGTAATCCTCTACATATTGCTCACCGAGAGCAAGAGAAAAATAAGTTTGAGGAAAATCATGTCTGCCACAGATTATTAACACCGGAATATAACTACCAAGCCTGACGCAAGACAAGTTTGGCAGTAGACAAGAAAACCAAAGTACCACTTGATCTGCGGCTCCATATTGTTCCACAACCTAACACGAATATGAGCATCCTCAGCATGCCGATCATCATATGTTGAATCAAACTCAGACTCTGACTCAAATTTGGTAGGAGAATCATATGTGAGACAATGATATTGCTTTCTGCTCATAAAGTACACCTCAACCGCCTTTACTTATGGAGCACATTTTTTGCCATTTAATTGCATGGAAGTAATGGACAACATAGAACAATCAAAGAAACCAGCAAGACCAAGAGAGATAGAGGCCATTGCAAAATACCACGAAACTAGAGATGCCAACACCAATAATCAATAACTAATGAACCAACCACTATTACCCAATCAAGACGACGTATGAGATATATCACAAACAAGTAAGACCCATCAAGAGATTGATAGAAAACCACAATACGTTAAGCACCAAAACATACGGATTTGAGTAAGCCACTCATCAAAACCCAATCTATTGAAAACCTAGAACAAGCGTTTCAAAGACATAGCCATAACAAGCTCCATAACCTGATGCATAAACACTAGACCAACCAAAAAAAATATACGTACTAGAAACAAGATCAGAGGGCACAATTGAGATCAGAAGCAGGGCCATCCAACATAAGGCACAAGAAAACGACCGACGACAATAAATCGTGAGTAGAGCCAACACTAGAATAAGAATAAAACAACCAACGTCAGTACATCGTGAGTAGAGCTAGCACAAAAACAAGAACTGGGGAGAGAAAAGGAGATTGCAAGTAGATCTTTAACCAGAGCTACAAAGTCACGATCAGGGCAGGTCGTGATCAGAAGGACAACCATGTGGTGATCGACTAACAGCGGTAGGGTCAACCGATGGGTGTTCGAAGGGCAGCGACCAGTGGAAGGTTAGGTTTAGGGTTAGGGTTTAGGATTTGTAAGCCTGTGTTTTTTGTTTTCTTTTTTGTCAAGGCTGCTCTAATACCATATTATTTGAGAAAAAGGTGTTTAGGGTTTGTTAGTAACTTACCTTAACACACATGCATTATATATAGAGGACAAGTACAAGGTAAGAGACACAAATACCCTCATAACACAAAACACACCCATTACAATAACTCTTAATAGCTCCATACCTTAGTCTCACTGAACAAGCTCTTGCTATTCTTAGCCCCCCCACTAGTGACTTTTTCCATCTAACTGTGAACTTTGATAGACATCTAAGGCTTCCGCATACTTCTCTTCGGCCAAGGACAAGTCCAGAGCACTTCAAATTTGGATTAATATTCTCAAAACACAATTTATCGCCATAATTTTTATTAAAGTATACGAATATCACCGCATCGATCATCAATAATACCAATATCTTGTGTCCATATTGGCAAAACAACCAACATATCATTTGGATTTTAGGGGTACCATCAAAATATGGGTAGCATTTCCTCTCAATCTCGTCTGAAATCCTTCGTATCATCACAATATCATCTAACCCTTCAAAATATCGTACGAACCACATAAATCTCGTGATTATTTCATCTCAAATGTCGTGCCTCATCAATGTCTCGTCTAGACCATCAAAAAATTGTGATATCTGGCCTCAAACTATCCAATCTGGGCTCATATCGCGTTAATCAACACAATCTCACAATGCTTTCGTCGTCTCGTGACTTGGCTAACGTTTCGACTCGTATTGAATGCAAGATCTCGTGAGATTTTGTCTGAAATTAGGGTGTGGATTTGAGGACAACGCTTGTGATGCGTTCTGCTTGTCAACACGACGGGATCTTATGCGCAGCTCTTCTGGTGGCGTGTGTGGCTCAAGCAAGCCGGCATCAGGCTTGGTTGTGTTTTCTTCGTCTCACCATGATTATTACAACCGTGGACTCAAAAGCGAATTTCGTCAATTTTGTTTTTGGGCAATGGAAAGAAAGATCAATTCTTGCAAAGATTGAGCTACTTGAGCTCCGATACAACTGGTGGTGGGAGAGAGAAATAAATTACGCACGCAGATCACAATCTTATTTCACTTATTTCATACTTTATAACCAAATTATACAATATCTCATACACACCCACTCACAGACATAAACCCACTAGGTGAGTGGGAATCCTAGAGGTTCCCATCTCTCTTTCTCTCTCACTCTACATCTCTCCTCTCCCACACAAATACAATACAGACCACGACACAGATTTATATGTAATTTTAATCACCTATAACCACATGTTAAGTCGTCAATTATCATGTGATTCATGTCAACTACCTCATTTAGTCACAGCTCATTGTTTGCTGGACTTGCCCCTTTTTCAATTGCTTCCATCTCCCTCTTTGCCCCTCATTACACTCGTACAAGACCCTCTTACTCTCAACATTAACTTCTTATTCAGTTTTTCCTATCTGACCACCTCAAAACTATACCAAACCGCATGTTTGGAAACTTCATAGTGCCCAATTACCCCACTTCTCATATGAACGTAGCCGCTCAGAACCGTAGACGTGTTTCATGTACAACAGCTAGCAAGCACAAATTTTCCTGTCAGTTCACAGCGAGAATTTCACAGCCATCACATGCCTATTAGCTATGCACAAATTAAGGGCGTGAGAAGAAGACAAATTTCAACAATCTGAACCCTAGCATCCGGTACCAATTGTTCACAAAAAGATTCAAGCTTTCTCTACGCAAAGCCTCCGTCTGATGCCTTGTCTCCTTTTTCTTTTTCAATTCTCAAGCTAGGTAGTTAGTAGATGCTAAACTTTTCCAAGAGAAGTTTAACGAGTATATAACTGTATGAAAAATCTAAGATGTAAAGACTACCTGTTATCACCATTCCAAAAGACTGGCTTTTCAGTTGGCGAGAACATGAGCACTGCAACGTCAGTGTCACACAACACAGATAATTCTTCAGCCTTTTTGATAAGCCCAGTTTTCCGCTTCGAGTAGGTAGTTAGGCGATTAGTATTACTGTCCAACCTCTGTATCTTCAATTTGACCCGTCCCATCTGCATTTCACTGCCAAATTAGACCATACTCTCTAACAACCTTACAGTGTCATGTAAATGGCTCTGTATGCACGGATGAATGGGCGAACAAAAAGGATATCAAACGAAGCATTTGAAATGCAGTATCAGAAAAAGGATAACGGTCCCGGATGAAAAAAACTCCTCTCTTTCACACATTTCATCAAAATGAAATACCGGCTGGGCAAACCCCGGGATTACTGCCCTCAATTTTATGATAGTTCAACATTCAAACACTTTTGAGAACCCCTTGATGAAAGAAGTAAAATGAAGCAAATGAAATTGCATAATGGAAAAGAGCTCAAGAGAAGAACTACCCCGAAGAGGAAAAAGGAAAAATAGCTCGATATTGCGCGGTTCGACACCCTGAGAGTGGGACGGATGAATTTGTTTGGCTATGAAAGACACCATAAAAAGAAAGAGAGAGAGGGAGGAGAGAGAAGCGCATCGTCACGTAAATGGCTCTGGATGCACGGATGAATGGGCGAACAAATCGGTCAACGAAAGGGCGCAAGAGAAACAGGTGAGATAACAACTGAGTCTTGGCAATGGAAAATTATTAGGGTAAAATGAACGGACCTCCCCTCACAAATACAGAAATTTCTCTTCTTTTACAAATTATTTGTCACATTCTCTTCTGCTATTAATTTTAATTTATAAAAGATTAAACTATTCCTATTAGTTTTTTTACTTCTCTTTTTTATATATTTATTCTCTTTATGTATATGAATTAATATATATATATATTATTATTATATATATATGTACGTATATAGTACAAAATAATTTTAAATATTAAAATTAAATAATTTTAAATATTAAAATTAAATTAAACTTAAGTTATATTTTCATTAAGTTTGTACAAATAATTATACATCTTAAATATTGATAGTTATTTGTTCTTATAAAATTTATATTTATCACCTAATGTATAATAATATATTTATATTTCCTACACATTTATATATAATATAAATGTTGCACAAAAAACTCAACATAATTTATTATTTTTCTTTTATTATGCATACATAAGTATAATATATATTTTTATACGTATACACATATAAATAAACTAAATATATAAAAAAGATAATAAAAAAACTAAAGGAAAGTATTTTAGTCTTTTAATAATAAAAATTAATATTTTTTGTTAAAAAATAACGATAAAAAAATCTGTTAAATAATTTATAAAATAAATGAGGTTAATATATTTATCATAACATCAGGATGAGTGTCTCTATTTCTCAAAAATGTCTAGACAAATCAGCGCATTTTATCCAAATTATGAAGTGCTCCTGGGCTTTATTCATCATGAGCTGCCTCAAACACCTCTTTTACAACACGAGTTAATGTGAAAATTTAAGTTTAATTTATATCAATGTGTGAATTGAGGTATCACATGGCTGAAGAGTGATTGCACGGATTAGATTGATAATCCCTAGGCAGGTGATTATAGTACATTTTTCTTTATCACATGTTAAAAGAATGAGAAACACTACATGCCCAGAAGAAGTTCCCCAGAATTGGAATTGCTGATGTGACAATGTACTTGGTTTCACCACTTTATTTTTATTCTTCCCCTTTTTGTTTTTATTTGTTTGTCTTTGTTTTGTCTCTCTCTTCCAAACTTGCTTTTTAACTCTTAACCCACTACTGCAAAAGACTCCATTTCCCACTTTTTTATCTCTTACTCACTACTGCAAAAGACGCCATTTCCCGTCGACTTCCTCCTCAGTTATTTCTCACCACTATTTCTTCTCTTTTTGTTTTACTCTCTTTTGTCTCTCTCTTCCAAACCTGGCTTCTTTTTCTCTAAACCCAATAGCGCAAGAGATTCAGTTCTGCCCTCCATTTTTCCTCGCTCATTGCTCGCCATCAACCTTTTCTTTTTGGTGCCAACAACAAGATCGTTACAAGATTCAAGATCAATCATCGAAATTATTAAAATTATCAAGTAAGTTTGAAATTTAGTTTGAGACAAAAAAAATTATTTTACAAGTTAGGTTTTACCCACATTAACCTCCTGGATAAAACTTAGATTTTTACGATCCATAACTTTTCGGCCTTTTTAAGGTAGCGCCTTTTTATTTCTGTACAGTTAATCCTAATATTGAATTTCATATTTGTTAATGTTGGTTTGGAAATTGGACTTATTAACTTGTTGATTGATTTTGACACTATATAATTTGTTATGCTTCAATGTAGAGACATGAAATGTGAAAGAGAAATGTCAAGTGATTCATTTGAAGATAGAAAAGAGAATGAAATTGAAGTTGATGTTGAATTAGAGAAAAAATGTATTAAAAAAGATGGAGTTGAGGATCCTAAAGTTAGAATGGAATTGTCACGCTCTTGATTTTTAACATAATAAAGATTATATTGATAATAATAAAATCCTTATAAGCTCACCCACATACCCAAATTATTAACACCAAAACATGACATTTTAAAGAAACTTACATCATTTGAGTCAAAGTATCAAGTGCGAGTTAATATACATCATTTTCAAAATAAAGACTACAAAATGTGCATGACCCTCCCATAAACTTTTTGAAAAAAAAAAATATCGTCCACGTGCAATCCTTGTACTCCATGTTCCTACTCCATTGTTGTACCTGAAAAGAAAGAATGGTTGAGTTACAAAACCAAGTAGGAATATCTATACTATATGACTACGAAATAATCTAGCACAAGACATGATCATCAAATAATAACACTAGATAAGCGCATATAAAATACCAAATAAAAATAAACGATATACTGAACTATTTTACAGAACTGTGAAGTCACCCATTCAAGCATTAGTCATTACTAATTCTTTGTCCATTAACCGTTTCACAATATCAGGTACAATGTACCAGTACATTAGCCATAACATAACTCGTGTTTTCTCAGCGGTGGGTCGCTATCTATTATCAACCCAATATTCTTATCCATTCATACACTCATATGGTCATCCCTCATGTCCCATGTCTCATAAGTATAACCACTCCTTTCCACTTGTATCAAATCATGATGCCTCAATTTAACAGGTCACCTAACCAAATTTGAAATTTATTTTCTTAAAAGTCTATGACACCAACTTATTATCTAATGAACCATTCAGTCAATACGCAACTCATACATGTCATTCCATTCTCCTTATCGTAGTTTATTAGTCACCACCATCACTCCACCCAATGGTAGCTAAACGTAACGTTGTCATTTCTGACACTCTCTCGGAGGAGGCAATCCACCATAAATGTATGTTCACTTCTCACAGAAGTACCAAAATATAGCACAAGTAATATCACAAGAGGAGAACAAAGGAAAACTAAGAACAAATGAGAATTTACTTCACAATGATTATTCATAATCTCTTGATCTATATAATGCATACCGCAACTTACGTACATCGTCAACACATTCTCATTGAGTGTCAAATTGTTATATCTGGCTTTCTCCCGAATGGGACCAGTTCACATCACTCCTAGCACTCTCATAAAGGGGCCTAGTACATTCCTAGCATACCCGAAAGAACCCAGTACATTTTCAAATCATTGTCCTAACTTTTTCGAGTAGGAGTCTAGTTCACATCTCTCCTAACATTTTCAAAGAAATTTAGTACAATCCTCCTAGCATTCCTAAAAGGAATCTAGTACCATCCTCCTAGCATTTTCAAAAGAATCTAGTTCATCAATCACGCATGTCATCTGTTCCGTAACAATCATCTTGTATCGCAATGGTGTCCACATATGTCATGTGTCACACAACCATCGTCTACTTTCATTTAAACAATAACGTCGACCATACGTTCCATAGTTTTCCTTATGTGTGATCCATTATTTACATAACTCTCATACTTCACATTTCGCCTACACCTTTAATGATGTGTCCTAATAACAATCCCTATTCTATCATAGTGAATCATGGACTCTTCGTTCATAATAAGCCATGAAGTTTTATGCAATCTCAATAATAAATAGTGGATTAACTATCAAGTGACAACCACTATGGAGTGCACGAGAAATAAACAGTTAGAGCACATGAATGATCAATCATCAATGTGTCACTTATCAATCATCCCATATCATTTCAAGACCAACACATCTCATGATCATTTTCGTTTCGTTACAATGCACCATACACCTCTATCTCAAACCACCACTTGACCTAACATTACCGGATAATACAGGGTCTAAGCACCACGCTAGGGAACAAGGAAACTCCTCACAACACTAGAGTAAGGTGAAATCATTTTCTAAAACTTATATCACAAATGACAAATTTATGATAGAAATGACTCCTCACATCACCGTCCCATAATGGAGTTTAGATCACAGTTAGACATAGAGACACTCGTTAAACAATGTCTCACCACAGCTTAAACCATACACAATAACTCTAAGTCCTCATCCAAATAAGGACCGAACCACATGATGGGTTGGATCCCGACACCTAACGGGGTAAAAAGTGGTACTCGATTGTCATCAAACTAAGGAGATCAATATTTACTTCAATATTCCGAAAGGGATTTCACAACTAAGGATGTTCACCACTAAAACAAGGGATGAATTTTTCCCAAATCTCTATAAATTCTCAAACAAGACCAAACAACAAATAAAGCATAGAAGTGGAACAAATCAAGCAATACACGCGTAATAAAAGTGAAAGATTCCTACCTCAAAGTGAAACAAACAAGATTTGAGCTCCAAGGTGAAACCCTAACTTCCATGGTGAATAAGAAGCTCCAATCAACACTCCTCCAAATGAAATGGTGCTACCAATGTCGAACCATCAACAAATCTTGATATATTGGCGGAGAATCTTGAAGGAATTTAGATGATTTTGAGCAAGAATTTTCTAGAGAGAGAAAGGGAAGAAATCAGATTTTGGGTGTATATGTTATGTTCTAGAAAATCTGATTTGTCATTTTAAAAATTGCATTTTTTACCCTCCTGACCGGTCACGAAAATCCCATGAAAATTCCGTGATCGGTCACCCATAGCTACTAACCAAAATTCTTAAATTTTTTTCTTTTCGCGTGGCCAATAACCCAAACCCTCTCTCAACCTGCTGACCGGTCACCTCCTTCTTTACTCTTCGTCACCACTCATCTTTTTCATCATTCAATCTCATCCAAAGCATATCATAATCAATTTTAATCACCGTAAAACATTTCGAACACCAAAATAAAGCAAAAAAAATTAACGCCCTTACATCCTTCCCCTTAGAGAAATTTCGTCCTCGAAATTAAACAAAACAAGTTGATATGGACGCCTCTCAACAATAATAACTTACAAGATACGGATACACCATCCGGATCCCAACGCTATCACACAAGACAACAATACTTGTCTTCTAATCCAACAGATCAAGCCATAATGCTACATCCGACTCGTGCACATATATTGATCAAAGAGTAAACATTTACTAATGGCAACAACACATTATCTATGGCAAACCAACTAATGTATATATCATTCCCAACAATTATTTGTTTCTCCATGGCTAAACAAATCCATGTGCCAATTTTAATTGCGTACACACTACTCCTGCGTATGCCCGACCTGCCAAGTACTTATCAACGAGATACAAACAAATCCAAATTCATACATGAAGTAAATTATGTCGACGCACACCGATATCTCAACGATACTCATTAGTATACAACATAAATGACTATTTAGCCCACATAACTAGACACAATATACTAACACAATTCAAGTATCAACAATGTCAAAACTATCTGCAATAATTGTGACTCCACAAGTTCACGAAATCGAAGCAAATGTGCCAACACAGCTCACATATCTTTATATAACTATTATGACTATCAAGTTTATGAACTCAAGCAAAACATGCTCATATGGCCTACACATGACTATCAAGTCCATGAACTCAAGCAAAATATGCTAACACGACTTATGCATCACAATGCCAAACTTGTATACTACGAATCAATGATTATCAAGTATACCACTATCGTGTCCACATGAAACACAATACTCATGCCAAAAGCAAATACAAAGCACACATTTCTGTCAAATGCAGTAAGCATAGATATAACATAACGAATAAACTCAAAAATTAAGATGGCTCACCAAAAAAGTATACTCCCATGCCTTCCCGTTAAGGAACTTGAACACAATCCTGCATTTCTAGTCAACTAGTAGGGTCTCACTCACTCTTGTCGATATCGTCGATCAAATCTCCAAACCATAAAAAGTCATCCTCTTTCCAAACTTCTCAAAGTACAATAGCTTTGACCTCCAAGTCTCACAGCTCTAGTAATCTTCCTCTTCGATTCTCTAAATCCCACAATTGTAAAATGACATGAAAACATAAAGATTGTAGTACTGGGTGGCAAATTCAGCAAAAACTCAACCTCTCTCCCTCATAGACAAACGGGGTAACCCTCCAGCGAACATGCACCGACAATCATAAACCATCCACAATGACGCTCCACCCGTGGACAAACACACACCTCATCTAACATTAAACTCATCAACAAACTCGAAGCAAACTCCGCTCTAGAGACCCACATAAGTAGGACTCCAACTGCTCCCAAAGTTCACCAAGTAACTTGAAACAATCACCCTCGGGTGAACAAATATGACCTCAATGCATCAACAAAATGTGTTTAACATGAAACATGGACAACCATTCAAAGCCCAAACCAAGATCAAATCCCAACATGTCTAAACAATAAATACATAGATGACATGACGATCGAAGGCAAATATGTTCACTACTTCTATAGGTGTAGTCAAGTATCCATCCCTCTTCAAGATGGGTCAACAAATAGTAAGTACTCGATATGCTAGGCTCCCAAACTCCCAGATTTTTCAATGCATTCCTTGGCAATTTCATGCCCTTTGCATATCCTGACTCCCTCGTAGCATCTATAGCCCAATCATTAGCACTCAATACAACTGTTGGGTTCAATAGGTTTAATTTAGTGCATGTCATCACAAACTTGCTCGCGAACATACCCAAGACAATATGTGATTCTACATTCTGTCCAAGTCCCTTGTTAGCATCCTCAAATGGGACCTCTACTCATTGACTAACTACGTCATCTAGACACACGTCACGGTAATGACCTTGGCTCCAAAGTCCACTCCGACTCATTCCCCGTCTTGGAGACAAAATGCTACAAAGTTAACAAGAAGGGTAATCAAGCCTTAATAATTATCATAACAAAGCTAGAGCCTACTACTATATTCCACATGGGTCAACACCACCATACTTCTCAACATAATTTCCAATGTAGTGTCTACAAATATCATGCACACAAGCATACAAAAATCATGCCAAATGCAAAAAAAAAAAAAAAAATTGAACTCATGAGACTAAGTGTCTCCCCACGGTCTTGAGGTATTCGAGCCATGTTCTAATACCAAGTTGTCACGCTCTCGATTTTTAACATAATAAAGATTATATTGATAATAATAAAATCCTTATAAGCTCACCCACATAACCAAATCATTAACAGCAAAACATGATGTTTTAAAGAAAATTACATTATTTGAGTCAAAGTATCAAGTGCTAGTTAATATACATCATTTTCAAAATAAAGACGACAAAATGTGCATGATTCTCTCATAAATTTTTTCAAGAAAAAAACATATCGTCCACATGCAATCCTTGTATTCCATGTTCCTATTCCAATGTTGTACCGGAAAAGAAAAAATGGCTAAGCTACAAAGCTCAGTAGGGATATCTATACCCATATGTGACTACGAAATAATCTAGCACAAGACATGATCATCAAACAATGACACTAGATAAGCGTATATAAAATACCAAATAAGGATAAACGATACACTAAACTATTTTACAGAACTGCGAAGTCACCCATTCGTCCATTACTCATTACTAATTCTTTGTCCATGAACCGTTTCACAATAGCAGGTACAGTGTACTAGTACATTAGCCATAACATAACTCATGTTTTCTGTAAAGACCCGAAAAATTCAGAACTTTTATATTAATATATAAGTTAATGAGCATAATTAATGTGGGGTATGTAAAATTAGTGTAATAACATGATTTGGGGTTAATGTGATATAATGTGATAACCTTGGGGCTTGTGGAAGCATGTGAAACCTAGGGTTGTAAGTGAGATTTTGCGCTATACAATTTGGTTTGTATCAGACAAATTCATTTTAGTCTAAACACAAACTCATTTTTCTCTTCTCTCTTATACGATTGAGCTCTTTCCCAAAACTCTTCATCCAAAACTTGCTCCAAACTTCAATTCCTTCAAGATCCTATGCATTTTTCTCACCCTTGGTTGATATCCGGTGGTGGTTTGCAACCATTTTCTTGGAGGATGTGTATTTGATATTTTACAACATTTGGAAGCTAGGGCTTGAAGTTAGAGCTTTGATTCTTGAATCCGGAAGTTGAGGTAGAGATTTCTCACACTTATTACGTGTATAGAACTTGATTTGGTTGCCATTTGATGCCTTAAAGTTGAATTGAGAAGCCCTAAGTTCATGGTCAAAATTTGTTGAGAAATGCCCTTATTCGTGTCTGAGGCATTGGTGCCTTGTTTTTGGTAGCACCGGTGCCAATTGCTCTCTGTATCTCAATTTTGGTGCATGTCACCAGTGCCTTGATTTTTTATGCACCGATGCCTCCCTTTTTTCTTTGTTCCTAACTCTCAGATTTTGGACAAAGCACCGGTGCTGTTTACTTGCAGCATCTCAGATTTCAACTAAGCACTAGTGTCTTATTTTTGGGCACACCAATGCCATGAACCTTGAAACTTTCTAATGGTTTTGTCATACCTAGACACTTGTTTCAGCGTGTTTTTCTACTTGAGTTGGAACTCTATGAACTCTAAAACTTACTTTTCTTGGACACAAAATGTTAGCTTTCCATTTAGTAGTTTAGATCTTGTTAAGCATTGTATCATGCCATTATTAAGAACAAAGAAAATGAATCACATGACATACATGGATATTGATCTTGTTGGATGAAAATAATGAACTTTATGACTCTTGTGTACATTTTTATGATACGACACGAATATTATGAGACACGTGACATATGTGACACCGTACTAGACTCCTTCAGAAATGCTAGACAGGGCCATGAATTGGAATTCCCTCAGGAGTGCCATGAATGATTTTGAACTAGAATTCCTTCGGCAGTGCCAGGAATGATTTTGAACTAGAATCCTTCAAGGATGCTAGGCTGATATGTACTGGTCCCATTCCGAAAAATGGCAGGAATGACACTTTGACACATAACGAGAACAGATTGATGATACACGTGACTCGTGAAATTGTAATTAATGAATTGAGAAACTATGACATATTGTAGGTTATTTATGCACATTTCTTGACTCATTACCGTTTTTGCATACTTCCTCTCTCTTGTATAGATATTGATATTCACATGGTTTATCATATCATGTCATATGCATGTAATATATGTGTAGACTTTCCTACTGGGCTGTCGAGCTCAACCATTTTTTCTTTTCAAGTACAACCTTGGAATGATCATAGCATGGAGTGCTTGGCATGTATGGATTGACATGCATACTTTTGAAAGCTGCATTGGAGGAGTTACTCAACATCTTTTATATTTTTTTCTTGAAAAGATGTATTGTAACTCGTACTTTATTTATTTCAATTCAAATGATGTAAACTACTTAACTCCATTTTTGGTTTTGGAGATAATGATCATTGGTCGAAGCGACCTCTGTTGTAATTCATTGCAATAGACTGTTTTGGGAATTTTGGTGAGATTGTGAGTTGAAGGATGTGTTTCCAGCCGAGTTGCCTGGTTTACCTCCTGAGAGAGAGAGATTGAGTTTGTGATAGATTTACTTTCTGGTACCGCTCCGATTTCTATGTCACCTTATCTTTTTGCGCTGGCCGAGTTGAAGGATTTAAAGACACAGTTGCATGAGTTGCAAGACTTGGGATTTATTCACCTTAGTATATCACCGTGGGGAGCGCCAGCCTTGTTTGTGCAGAAGAAGGATGGATCATTACGATTGTGCATCGACTATCGTAAACTTAACCGTGTTACCTTGAAGAACAAGTATCCGATGCCGAGGATTGAGGATTTGTTTGACCAACTTCAAGGTGCGACTTGCTTTTCAAAAATTGACTTGAGATCGGGCTATCATCAATTAAGGCTTCGGAAGGAAGACATTACGAAGACCACTTTTCGTATGCGCGATGGACATTACGAGTTCGTGGTTATGCCTTTTGGGTTTACAAATGCGCCAGCTACATCCATGGACCTCATGAATCATATTTTTCGTAAGTACCTTGATCGGTTTGTGGTAGTATTTGTTGACGACATTTTGATTTACTCGTCTACGGTGGAAGAGCACTAGTCTCATCTTGCCGTTGTACTAGAGCTTTTGAGGGAGCATTGTCTTTATGCCAAGCTCAGTAAGTGTGAGTTTTGGTTATCTGAGGTGAAGTTTTTGGAGCACGTTGTGTCGCAGAGTGGTGTGTCCGTTGATCCGGGAAAGGTGGAATCTGTTATGAGTTGGCCACGATCAAAGAGTGATTTTGATATTCGCAGTTTCTTGGGGTTTGCCGGGTACTATCGTCATTTTATCCTTGACTTTTCTCATTTGGCAGCTCCGATGATGCATTTGACACGCAAGGGGATACGTTTCGTATGGGATGACACTTACAAGGTTGCTTTTGAGGAGTTGAAGAAGCATTTGACTAGCGCACCAGTTTTGGTTGTTTGGGAAAGGGGAGTTGATTACTCAGTTTATTGTGATACCTTAAGGAAAGGACTTGGATGTGTTTTGATGCAGACGGGACGAGTGGTAGCGTATGGATCGCTACAGTTGAAGGTTCACAAAAGAAATTATCCGGCGCACAATTTGGAGCTTATAGCCATTGTTTTTGCCTTGAAGATCTGGCGACACTACCTGTATGGTGAGAAGTTTGAGGTAGTTTCCGACCATAAGAGTTTGAAGTACATGTTCTCGCAGAAAGAGCTAAATTTGTAACAACGCCATTGGATGGAACACATTGAAGATTCCGACTTTGAGTTGCAATATCATCCGGGGAAGGTTAACGTAGTGGCGAATGCTTTGAGTAGGAAACCGACGCATCTAACGAGTTTGGCAATCCATGAGTGAAAGATGATTCAAGATTTGGGGCCTTATGCGATGTGTTTTGAGGAAGTTTGGGAAGGAACGACTTTTTACAATTTGACAGTGCATTCAACTTTGTCGACTCGAGTGGGTGACACCCAACAGCACGATGAGAAAACGAACGAGTTACACAAGAAGTTCTTCAATGGTAATGTGCGAGACGGATGGATGATTCATACCGACCGGAGTTTACATTATTGAGGGAAGCTATTTGTACCTATTTCATATTGGGAAGATATTTTACGGGAGCTTCATCACTCTTCATTGGCCGTTCATCCAAGGGGAACGAAGATGTACTATGACCTGCATAGATAATTTTGGTGGCCCGGAATGAAATGGGTGTGGTAAATTTCGTGGCAAGGTGTCTTACATGTCAGCAAGTGAAGGTTGAGCATCAACGACTTGTTGGGGAATTGCAACCTTTACCTGTAGCTGAGTGAAAATGGGAGAATATTACTATGGACTTTGTTTCGGATCTACCGAAATCACCGAGGGGACATGATGCAATTTGTGTGATTGTTGATCGTTTGACGAAAATTGCTCATTTCTTACCTATTTATGTGACCGATTCAGTAGAGAAGCTTAGTCGTTTGTATATTCGCGAAATCATTCGTCTTCATGGAATTCCTGTATCCATTGTGTCAGATAGAGATCCGCAGTTTACCGCTAATTTTTTTGTAGAGTTTGCAAGCAGTGCTTGGCATGAACTTATTGTTTAGCACCACATATCACCCGCAGACAGATAGGCAATCTGAACGGACAATTCAAATTCTAGAAGACATGCTTCGGGCTTATGTTTTGGATTTTCGTGGTGGTTGGGAGGGTCATTTGCCCCTTGTCGAGTTTGCATATAACAATAGTTATCAATCCAGTATCGAGATGGCACATTACAAGGCCTTGGTATGGGAGACTGTGTAGATCACCCGTGTGTTGGACTGAATTGGGAGAGACAATCTTAGTTGGATCGGACTCGATTGGGGAGACCACCGAAAGTATGAGAACTATTCGCCAAGGACTTTTGGCAATACAAGAGGAGACAACTGAACAGATTAAGGTGATCCATCAAAGGTTGCTTACCGCATAGAGTAGACAGAAGAGTTATGCTGATCGTCATCGTCGCCCATTGTCATTTGAGGTGGGAGACCATGTGTTTCTCAAGGTATCACCGCGCCGTGGATTGAGACGCTTTGGGCGAGGGGGTAAATTATCACCACGTTATATTGGGCCGTTTGACATCATAGAGCGGATTGGGGAAGTAGCGTATCGATTGGCCTTGCAGCCAAGATTGTTGGGTGTACACAATATTTTTCACGTTTCGATGTTGAGGAAGTATGAATCGGATCCATCGCACGTACTTGAGTGGTTCGAACTTGAGTTAGAAGTTGATGCTTCTTATGGGAAGAAACCGATACGTGTTCTTGATTCACACGAGCAAGTATTACGAGGCAAGACGATACCGTTAGTGCAAGTGTTGTGGAGCAACTAAGGGAAGCAAGAGTCGACTTGGGAACGAGAAGATGAAGTTAGAGAGAAATACCCTCATTTGTTTATGACTTGATTGTGTAACTTGTTGGAACTTGATTGTTGTGGACTTGATAGTCATTACCTTATGATATATTGATTTGCCATTGTTAATGCATATAGCATGTTAATATACTTAGCTAATTTCATGGACTTATTGAGTCGTGATTATTGTATTTTGATATGTCATTGTTGATGCAAGTTGTCACGCCCTAATTTTTATCAAACATAAATAAAGGGAACCTGAACCTTAAGTACATTAAAAGAGAAGGTTTTCATGATTAAAGTACATCACTATCCCCTTTGGCTATCAAAAAATATGGGCACCCTAGCCCCAAAGGGATGATCAAAATAATATTTCATAAGTTATTACAAGCCCATAATCAAAAAGTGGATAAAAGATTAGAGTTACAAAATCATTTTCCCAAAAAGAAGTTAATGCAAGGAAAATGAATAAAATAACTCCATGCCATGTATGCTCCTCATCCAAGTCATGCACTCCAAACCATGCTCGATCAACGCT
>JABCMJ010021339.1:0-15137 GCA_014822125.1 Arbutus unedo | reverse complement strand
CTTTCACCTCCAATGGTGGATGAACTTGGGTAGATCTTCTCCAAGCAAAAAAAATCACGATCAACCACTCAATACTAGCCAACAACGAAGGGGATACGAAAGATCTTGAGGTATTTGAAGTTTTTAGCAAAATTTATGAAGTGGGTTTGGAGGGGCTGACACATACACACTCCCAAGAGAAAGCCAGCAGGAGAAGGGAAGAGAGGAGAGAGAAAAAGTCTGGGTTTCTCTAAAAAAATAGCTCAACACCCTTATCTCCCATACATTACACATAAACCCCCAAATTATATATATGCATAAAGTGCGTAATACCACTTTTAAATCTAATTCCGGACAATTTATTAAAAAAAAAAATCCGGGTTC
This sequence comes from Arbutus unedo, assembly GCA_014822125.1. Classification (NCBI taxonomy): domain Eukaryota; kingdom Viridiplantae; phylum Streptophyta; class Magnoliopsida; order Ericales; family Ericaceae; genus Arbutus; species Arbutus unedo. The sequence goes on along the minus strand of JABCMJ010021339.1, from coordinate 14,774 downwards.
TCACACTTCCCGACTTGGAATCCACCCGGTCGCCAATCTGCGCGCCCACTTTTGCCCATTGCACACGTGTGGTCATGTCCTTGGCATTTGACCGATGATTCATTTCTTGGTTTCGCCATTCAAGTTTTAGGCTTTCCCCGAGAAACCAAGCAAACACAGACATATCAAGGCTACTCATTCTTCATTTATTAGAGATCACATGGTTATGAAGTGGGAAGGTGTTAGGCACCCACCTCGTCCGATTCGAGAATCGGTCTCAACTAAACTTTGATGGGATTTTTATTACATTCTATGTCAAAAACTCACATTGAGTGGGGGAGTAGTTAAAGGGGAATAAGCATTGTAACAAGTAAATGTTGACTTATTTATCCTTTACACAAAAGCATCACGAATGAATAAAGTTTTCAAAATATATTAACACAAAGATTATTGTTGATTGAGCGTCATTAGATTGATGTTGCCTTTTTGTTTAGATGGCATGAACTAGTAAGCCAAATAGCTAGCGCATGCCAGCCCAGGATTGGAGTAACGCCCATGTTATGACCTTTTATATACTAAATGCGCATATAATAAAGCAATAAGGATAACGAGATCGGTGCATTCTAATAAGATGTATGCATAGACTCCAAAAGCGATGTGTGTCTACATCAGTGTACACACACCACTCGAACTCAGACTGGAGTATTCACTCCTATCAAGACTCAAAAAATGGACAGCGAGAAAGTCATGAATAGTATGGATTACTATACGATTCTCCCAGTGTTCTCTAAAGAACGAGTGCAAGTTAGCATGAGATCGTGTACCTTGATTGAAATTTTGATTACGTGACTTTAGCACAGGTATTTGAGAACAAGGTTGGGAATGAATAAGTAAATATTATATTACTTATTCAATGGCAACCTCATCGTTTTCTACTTTTTCCTGACTTGGATGCTCTTACTTGGCTTTGAAGTATCTTCTCAAAACTCTCGTTTTCTAAAATTACTCTTTTGTGGAGAGATTTTCCTCACACAATTCTTTCAGATAGCTCATAAGCTTAAGAAATGTTCTCTTGTAAGTCCTTATTCAAGACAAAAATTGCTATCCCTTACTAAAGCCTTGGGCGTCCTGTTTATATGCCCCAATATCCTCAAAATCAAGCAAGTATGATTTGACTCTACAACAATTGAAGTGGCACGTGTTGGTCCATAGTGAGGTGCACCACTTAACAAACTAGCGCGCACTAGATCTATGCAACATGCAACTACACGTCGCGCGGTATGGTAGTCATACCAAAGTTAAAGTGATTTGACAAGTCATAGGACTAGCATGTGTTAGGGCTAGATTGGCGTGCTCCACATGGTAGGAATTGGTGCGCCAAGTAAAGACATATGTTGGCCCAAAAATGTTTTACTATAAAAAATGAAGGCAAAGCATCCATGGTTAAGTCTACTAATGTCTAACACGACTCAAGACTTCGCTTAAGGATAATAGTGTCCTTTTCGTCATTGGGATCATCCAACCGTTACTTTCAGAGATTTGTCGGGATCCAAATTAAGGTGTCTACACAAGTCGAGAAACAAAAAATCCTGAGAATAGCTTTAATACATGTTGAGATGAAAGATAGCAGAATAACAAAAGAAGGGATACATCAATGTGTTTATGGAGCCTCCTTTCAAAGTTCTCCACCATATCCGTTGGTTGGGCTTTCATGTCAATGAGCAACATCACCAGTTTGGCCAATACGAAAGCCACATTTTTGCTCACAACAGAGTCAGTATGCCAAACCGTACCATGGTTACCAAAGGACAATGAAGGAGACCGACTGGGATTAGTTCACTAGATGGAGTGAGAAGGGGATCAGAAGAAACGATGGGACATCTTTTAACAAGGAGTGTTCATACGGGGACGGGCATCCGGTGTTGAGTACTATCGACGGAGCCTAAGGAGAGCCTTGCATTCTTCTAGGCATGGCCCCTCAATGGGGCTGGGATGTTTCCCTATCGACAACTATTGACACCCTGATGAAACCAACCACCGAGAAAGCAACATGTGTCGTGTCTTCTTGGGAGTGCTTATACACGATGGAGTGCGCAAGAAGTCTAAACGGCGTTGCTTGAACTTCAGAGGCAGTTAATTAACTGTCATAATGGTGACATATGCAGAATGCAGAGTGATGACATTTTGCATGCATGGGCAGTTATTTCAACTGTCATGCATACGCATGAATCAGAAGAAAAGAAGGTGGCAGGTCATGTGTCATGAGCATAGGAGGAAGATACGAAGATGGCCGAAGTGGGGCAACCACATTTTACTCCTATATTGAAGGAGAGAAAATTATGCCAGAGGCAAGTAGGGAAATTTTAAATAAAGGATGTATCATCCAATACTAGTGGTCTATAAATAGGCCCAAGGGTAGAAATGAAAAGGAGGATGAACCCCTATACAACTTATGTTTTCGTACTTTTCTTTGATTTTCTACACTTAATTAGATTAGTTAGATTAGCATATCATAGTCATAGTCGTAGGAGTAGTTGTACTTGTAATTTTTATCTGTATCCATAGCAGTAGTCCTTATCCTTAGTTTGACGCAACATGAATCTTTTGTACTTCTCAGATGTAAGTTTACCTTCAAATTTATCATTCAAAGTGAGTTTGTTTCAATTCTTTGTGATTGTTTGTCTACTTTTCAGGTTTCAATTTGTCACGTGTTGACTTTAGAAAGATCCTCTTCATCAAAGTAAGAGAACAGACAATGCAAATGTGATTGTTCATTTAATTGTTACAATTGTAAGTTTTCTCTTTTGAAAATGCTAGTTACACTTTTTTTTGGCACATTTACGCATCAATTTTGCCTTGAGAGATATTGGAGTCAACATATTTTTTGGCACGCCTAGTGGGACATAAGTGTCAAGTATGGTAAAAATAGAAACCAAAAACACCACATTTCCCTTTCAAGCTGAGGTAGAAAGATTACAAGAGGCAAGTTCTATAGATGAAACCTCTAATGCTTATGTGGAAAAAAAACAACACAATTCTAAGACATATCTTACTGGCGAAACTCAAACTGTGAGTCACGACCAACTTACTAAAATTCAATATGACCCAAGAGGTCTTTCTACTCAAGGGGGTCAGAGCAGCATAGGTGGTCACACCATACCTACAAGTGGTATACATAGCGATCCAATTAACATTGGATCACAACAGCTAAATGTTCAACTCTTGAATACACTAAGAGAAATCTCTTCGTCTCAGCAAGCATTAATGTTAAGGCATATAGAGAAATGGACACCAGCCATTAGGCAAGTGGTCTCTAGCTGATCCGTATCCAAAACTCAAACCCATGAAGCACAGCATCCTCCAGGAGTGGTACCTTCTCTACATGGGTTGGTTGAAAGGTATGAGCCGGTTAGACCTCGAGCTATTATAGGGATGCCAATAAATGAGGACTCAATGATGCATTATGTTCAGATGGCTTCTCGTAACATAAATGATATCTAGACCCCAAAGAGGGGGTTTAGGTAGAACTTCTCAAAACACTTTTTTTGATCCCACACTCAAGGGTTAGAAGAGGGTGTTAGGGCAAATGTCCAGGCACATAGGGTTGACACAGGCTATGGAAATATTTACTAAGGCACAGACTGGAGTGCCAACTACAGCAATACATTTACCGCCTCCACAAATGTATTTAGGGGTACCACCTCCACAAATGTATTTAGGTTGACATTGTACCAACCCATTGCAGAAATACCAGGAACTTCTAGTCTACGGGAGCCAACTCCTACGACTATCCCTATACAACCACTTGCGCCTATACCTTTGCCAACACCTGCAGCACCAACCCTCCTTTTGGGCTAGACCCTCAACTTTGAGAACAAGTATTGGATCTCATTCAAGAAGTATGTGGTCCTTTAGTCCGGAGGGTCCAAACGTCAGTCTATAAGAAACCACACCTTGAATGAATGGATTAATCGTCAATACGAATTCACCAGAGGACTTAAAATCCCAGATTTCACTCTATTTAATAAGAATGATAGACAATCGAACATGTACCAAATTCACACCCAAATGTGGCGAATTGGCTAATGGTGGTTTCATGAAACTCAGACTATTCCCCAATTCATTATGAGGAATAGTGTTATCTATACCAACCTCGTAACGGTACTGGACCGTTGGAGTATCGTTCCACCACTATTTTCGACTATTCTTCCAGTCGATACTGGCCAATACCGTACCGGTTTGTATTTTTAAAAAAATAAATAAAATCTAATTGTTGTTTAGGTAATTAGACATAAATTAATGCTAAAATCATCATTTTTTATGTTTGGTGATTTGTATTTAAATTGTGATGCTTTATTTTATATTTTTAATATGATTTTTGTTAAAAATTATTTGACAAATACATATAAATTTGAAACGGCATGCCGATTTACACATCGGTACCGGTGCATACCGCACTACTAACAAAATTGGTACGCTCGCCGGTGCGCGATTGATAACTTTAGTCAATAACTAATTTTGTATGGTATACTAGTTTAGGGTCTGGTACCATTACGAGTTGGCAACAAATGGAATAAGCATTTCATACACAATTCTTCCAAACAGAGGATGAAGTCTCAATGGCTGACTTAGCCAGGCTCAGACAAAGGCCAGATGACAAGGTTACTCGGTTTATCACCAGGTTTAAAAGAGTCAGAAATAGGTGTGTGACTCTTTGAGGCCAAGTTTGTTCGATTGGCCCAAGATGGTTTGGATAAAGGGCTTCGGAAAAAGTTCAATTCCACAAAATTTAGTGACTTAGTAAACTTAACGTACAAAGTTGCTCATTACAAGTCCCTGTTAGAAGAAGAATTAGATTGAAATTATTCTTCGTATAAGGATCTAAATTATGAAATCGATGCTGCAGAAATCATAGGCCAACAGCCATGTGTTTGTGAGCCTTAATTAAGAAAGACGCAAAAGTTGATCAGTTCTATAAAAAGAAGAAAATTAAGAAGTTATATTCCTTTGATGTTTCTAAGACAGGCGAATTTTTTGATTCCTTATTGTCTAAGCGTGTTATTAAACTTCCTCCTGGTCTTAAACTCACTACTTTAGAAGAAACAAGGGGTAAAACATATTGTAAATGACATGATTCTTAGTCGCATTCGACTAAAACCTACAATGTCTTTCATAACAGGATGCAAGAACGGATTTAGAAAAGGCTGAAATTTCCAAAATGTCCTATAAAGGATACATAGGAATCCATTCCCTAAAACCGAGGAAGTCTTTGTGAATACTAGTATGCCAATGTCATTGGCAGATCGAGTCCAGACTGATTTATATAGAAAAGGGTTTTAAATTAGTATGAGTACGCCCAACTTCAAAGTAAAGAGGCCTGATTATGCTAGGCTAAGAAGTGTGGTGGTGAAGATAAACTCTTATGCTCATGTGGTGGTTGGCCATTTGATGGGAGAAACGAACACTAGAAACGCATCTCTTTCTCTATTAGAAGCCTTACTTTTGGAGTACCTGTGTTGGGACTATAGGGTAAATTATCTGTTGTTTAAAGATCTCGATCGATGTGAAGACAAGTTTTTCCCCAGTAAGGCAAAAGGAGATCAAACATTTGACAAACATTCTACAAAATCGAAGGACAAATCGTTGCAAGAAGAGCTCTAAACGTTGAAAATCACAAAATAGGGATGTCCCAACAAGTCAGGTCCTATCAGTTCGAGAAGTGAATCTCGTCCTTTGAAGAAAATTGATTTAGGCAACAGAAAATAAGGGAGTTCTAATGAGTTCACTCTCGTGAAAGGAGTGCTAGACTGGTTCTTGAAACAGATGAAACTGGACTTATTCTAGAGATACAAAGAATTGTCCAAATGAGGGACAAAGACGCTAAAATTGCCCCAATTAGCTTTGAATCAATGGGTATTGCTTTGAAATCCAAAAATGAAGATACTCCAGATGATTCCATTGTTGTCCCGAACACAAAAGAGGAAACTTCAAAGGAGGTATACTCTTTTTCAACAAGAAGATGCATTGCCCAGAAACCCTGCTTGGACGGGATCCAAGTCCAATCCAAGGTTTTCAAGGAATCTAAAGGGGGAAATGCGTAGAGAGCTTCAGCAAAAAGAAAACCTTCCTACCGAGTTTAAAGATGGTGAGTCAAAGAATCCTCTCTTCTTCAAGATGGTGAGTCAAAGAATGATACTCTAGCATCACATAGTTCTTAGCCAGTTATCAATCAAGACTACTCGAGGTTTTCGGATAAACCTTCCTATCGAGTTTTATAAACTCATTGGTGCAACTTATCGGCCTCTGGTGTTTCATACCAGATGTCAAAGAGCAGCTGTAGAATCTGTCCGAGCAGGAGAAATCAGGTGCTGCTGGAGGATTGTGGCGGCGTTTGGCTGTCCTACCCTTAGATGCTCTGTTATTTTATTTGTTTTTAATAAAATAAAAATCTCAAGAGTATTTTTATCAATTTCACTTCCACATTTTAATACTCTAATTTATCTTATTTCCTGTTATTTTAAATTAAATAATAAAATGCCTTTCTTTAATTTATGTTTTAATTAATCAAATAATTGAATAAACGATTTTAAATAATGTACCGAAAAATCAGGGTGTTACAGATGGTATTAGAGCCTACACCAACCGAAAATGTGAGAAATCTTAGCCCCGCACGAGGACGTGTGTTCCTAAGTGGGGGAGATTGTGACACCCCAGTCAGGCTGTGGTGCTAGCTATAAGACCGGTGTCCAGGAGATGGTGTCTCAATGAGACGTCTGGATGGCTAGTCAAGGTTTCCACATCGCTTGGTGGATGTAAGTTTGGTGGTGTTTATAAGATTATGAACCTTCCTTGTACAAGGCCTTTTAAAACCAAATGGAACTTCACAGTTAAGCGTGCTTATCCTAGAGCAATCCAGGAATGGGTGACCTACTAGGAAGTCCATAGGGTTTGGGCACCAAAAACAGACAATATTGTACAAGATGGGAGCGGGTCGTTACACGGACTACCATATCACAGGAGAGATTAGGTGGATTGTCTATGATTTCAATTGACAATAAATACTTGAATAAGTTGAACTGCAATGATTTAATTTAAGAATTTGCTTCAAAAAATGCAAGAAGAAGTTATTTTCTTTAAATTGGATCGTGCTAATCATAAAACACTATGGTCGGGGTTATATTTTAATTTTGAATTTTTTATGTAATTCAACCTAAAAGTGTAATGTAACCTTATTTTTGTTCTTATTTTGTTGTTTGGTTATATGTCTTTTAATTTTATTATAACATAATAATACTAACTGGGTAACCAATTTAAAGCCAGGCTTAGGGAACCCAAATATCGGGGCCGGCTCTGGTAACTATATGGATATGTAGAGAACGTTGTACATATGTATACATGCGCAAATATAGAGATAGAGAAAGTTTCGAAAAACTAAAACATAATATATGAAATATATATGATAAGTTTTTGAATTAGAATTCAAGCAAATTTATGCAATCTTTTTATTATTGTTAGGTAACATGTGTGATTTCAAAATTTTGATGACAAATTAACCATTCTTCTCTACCTATATGGATAAATTTAGTTGCTTTACCTTGCTTAACACATGTATAGTCCGGTTTTTCCCATAAAGAGGAGCTCGCACTGCTTATCAAAAGAAGAGAGTGGCTCGCGCTCTATTTAGCAAATTGTTAATCACATTACGAGCAATTCTCATATCGCAAAGGGAACGTCTTTAGTTTCAGAAAATATTCCAAGAAAATATCTCAGAATTCAAAATAAATGGAGACTAGATTTATTAGAATGTGTAGACTTTTAAATCTAAATAAATCTTAAGCCTTGATTTTAAATTCGAAAATATTTCAAAGAAAATTTTGTGAAACCATTGCACTCCTCATATAGCAAATAATCTTGGCACAATATTTTTCCCCCCTCCGAATTTCCTCCTGGACTGGACTGAGTCAAACCACAACCCTTATTTCTCTCCATCCCAATAATTTCCTCCACAGTTCACTCCATTAACTTTTATTTTTAGCCTCATAATGATTGAGATCTGCAATCACGTGTCCTCCATTTATAGGTGCAATATCCAATTACTCAATTGGTTTAGAACCATCATCCTATTTTAATTTTTTTATAAATCAGTTTTCTTTAGACAAAACGAAGGCTTTTCTTTTGTCGAGGTAGAGAGAAAAAGGAAACAAAAATAGAAAACAACAGTTTGATCCTTGGCAACCCTATCTATATACATTGAGTGTTTGTTTGTTTTTTCTCTCAAAATAAGAAGAAAAAAAATATTTGTTTCTCGCATCTGAGTTTTTTTTGTTTTCCACAAAGAGGAAAATGTCGTTCACGGGAACTTTGGATAAGTGCAAGGCTTGTGATAAGACTGTTTATTTTGTTGATTTGTTAACAGCGGATGGGATTAATTATCACAAATCATGTTTTAAATGCAGCCATTGCAAAGGAACCCTTGTTGTAAGTGTCTTCCATCTCTTTGCTAATATTTTTTCATTTATTTGTTAATTAAGTAATATGCTTTTGCAATTTTCTTTTGCTGCTAATTCCGTAGTGCAAAAAAGTACACAAAATGTAAGGTAAGGTATGAAATCATTATGTGAAATATGAGATGAGATCAGGTATATATGTTAGAGAACTTGGTTGTGTGTTGATATGACAGATGTGCAATTACTCCTCCATGGATGGAGTACTCTACTGCAAAACTCATTTTGAACAACTTTACAAGGAGTCCGGAAATTTCACCAAGAATTTCCATCCATGTGAGCCTTTTCTAGTACTACTTGTCTTTACAAATCATTATGTTTTTATTTGAGAGTTTATACCTCATTAATTAACTAATTGGTTTGGTATTTCTTGTATATTCATGATGACACTTGCAGCGGGGAAACATGAAAGGGAAAATTCATTGGTATGTTCTTGTTCTGTGATTCTTTAAGCATATTGTTTTACTATCTTCTACAAATATATATATATATATATATATATATATATATCGACTTATTCTTCTTAAAGTTGTTTTTAATTGGCATTTTATGAGATGAATCAATTTGGATTTGGATTTGGACTGTTTATTTGATAGCTTTAAAATGCAGATGAAACAACAAAATGGATGGGTTAAATTAAGTTTGATGGGACTTTGGAAGCATCCTTAGCTCCAAAAGTAGGTTGATGAGTACGTCAATGTTTTATATCTTTTGCAGACAAAGGCCCCAAGCAAACTCTCCTCCCTCTTCTCTGGAACCCAGGACAAGTGTCCAGCTTGTGACAAAACAGTTTACCCATTGGAAAAGGTTTGCAACTCTCTCTCTCTCTCTCTCTCTCTCTCTCTCTCTCTCTTTCTCTCTCCATCCATATACCTCTTCCATTTGATGGTGTACAAGTACAACTAAGTAATTGGAGAGCCCTCAAGGTTTAAATGAAATATCACAACAGAAAATTAATATGAGTTAGATTATTGAAAAAGTTTAAAAACACATATATTCTGGACACAGATATGTTCAGAACTATTAAATACATGTGGAGTGTATAAATTATTGAAGACTCCGTGTACATCTAATAATTTCGGACACATATGTGTCCGGATGTATCCGAAGCATGTGTTCCTACCATTACTCTAGATTATTTACGTACGTACGTACGTACGTAGTATCTCTCCCATAACCAGTGGTATATTCAAGAAGTATGTACATGGGATACAACGTTAATATTTTGAGATATAGTAAGCGTGAGGTGGGCACTTTTTCCTAAGACGGTGTTTGGATTATGGATACGTGAAGGAATATGTAGAGAATAAGGTAAAATTTATGAATATGCATTTGGCCAAACAGGTGACTATGGAGGGAGAATCTTTCCACAAGTCGTGCTTCAAGTGTGCTCATGGAGGCTGCCCCCTGACCCACTCATCCTATGCTGCCCTTGATGGAGTCCTCTACTGTAAACACCATTTTGCTCAGCTTTTCATGGAGAAAGGAAATTACAACCATGTCCTCGAGGCTGCTACTCATAGAAAGAGTGCTGTGGCTCCTGTTGAACCTGAATCAGAACAAGTGGAACTCCCTAAATCTGATGATCAGCCAGAACATACACAAGATCACTAAGCACCTTAAATTGGTTTCCCCAATTTCATTAAATCCTCCTTCAGTTTCTACAATTTTCCATCTTGCCAAACACTACTTCTTTTGATATACTCCAATTTCTTTGTCTTACTGTTCATAATTCCTTTCAACTTTTAGGGTTATGTATGTAAATTTACCCAACAAATCTGCATCAACTCTTTTTATTTTTATTTTTCCCAATTTCATTAACTGTTCGTAATTCCTTTCACTGATTTCTAATGCGATAGGTGTTGGTAAATGCTTCTAATGTAGCATACGAATGCTTCTTCACCAAATATTGAAGAAACATTTGTATGTTTTTTAAATGATGCCTCTTCACCAAATAGTGATGTGTAATCTACAAATTTATGATAGGATCATTCCAATATATGGTAAAAAAAAAATGGTTCATGATGTATTACCTTAGAAGCACTGAATATTTTTCCAAAGTACATGAGATCATGTTCTCTCATTCATGAAAATAAACTCCATCATCCTGTTTGTTCATTTGTGGATTCTTTTTACTACTTTGATCATTTGTACCGTTTATTTTTCAGAGCTTGTCAAGAACGTTGACTAGGAAAAAAAATCATGTGAATCGGACACTAATTAATATAGTTTCAAAATGCATTTTTCCTTTTTGAAAAAAAAAACGCCAGTTAATTTTTTTGGTTGGTTACATTTTCTTGGCTACGATAAGCAAGATGACACCAATTCTTTCTTAAAAAATCATTTAGTTCACTCGTTTTGTATCCATGGCTCAAGTATGAATCAGCTAAATCCAGCATGATTAATAAATTAATACGTATAGTTTATAAAAATTTAATGAAAAATTAAAAAATGAATTTTATTAAAATAAAAAAAGATAAAATTAAAAAAAAGGGATAAATCCAGCATGATTGATAAATTCCTTTCTAACTGTTGAGAAGCTCTTAGGTACCAACTGTCTCCTAACTAATTCATCAGTTAAAATACCGAACAGATACATTTCCCGCCATCATATGCATATGCATATCCCCTCACAAACTCACAGCCAGCGTGCGTGACGTTATGATTCCACAGTCATCCTCATCACTTGCCACGTAAGATATTCCCAAAATTCCATTCTCAAAAATGCTACAAATACATCATTGTTGCACATTACTTTTACACATCATTTAAAACTACGACGTTTTGTATTGAGAAAAAATTATATTTATTTTTAACCCACATCGCTCAAAACACATTTGGGTCTTTCTCAAAACAAAACGACGTAAGTGATGTGTAAAAATGATGTGTAGCACTCTTGATTCCATTCTTCTCACCCTTACACGTGGCATCCAGCCAGAGCTGCTTGTGTGTGATTCAATTGTACCTCGTGGACACCAGCCGTCTCCTAACTAACTCTTTTAAAATTTCCCAACCCATCCATTTCCCGCCACCCCCCACCTCTCTCTCTCTCTCTCTCTCTCTGCACGCACACACAATGTTGGAGTTCGAGCTAGTTCAGGGATATCGCCTGAGAGAGGTCCTGTGGCCGCTAATCGACATAAGCGGGGAAGCCACCATGGTCTGCAATCCGGAGAGCATGTATCTACAAGCGTCAGACTCGAAACATGCGGTCATATTGCTGCTCCGATTCCATAAGGCGTTTTTCGACCACTACTTGGTCGATAAGTCTGGAAAGGCCGGCGTCGGAGTCATTGCTTTGTACAGTATACTTGGAACTGCGGAAGATGAAGATTCGATCACTGTTCGCGCTAATTGTCGATTTCAACGCATCAACTTCACTTTTGAAGATGTTGGTCAGTTTTCACTCTCTGTTCTTGGTATATATGTTCTGGGCCTATAATTTGTTGACTATATTTGGTTGGAATTGATTCTTGAAGATGTTGGCCAATTTGTTTGATATATACCCAGTTTGTTTTAAGGCTCTGTTTGGAGTTTCGACTTGTAATCTGAAAATCAAGTGAAAGATCTAGATTTCTTGAGTGAGTGATTGGTAGGTAACCTGTTGACGGAGAATTATTCTTGAAGTTTTGATTTCCAATTTGTTTGATATATACCCAGTTTGTTTTAAGGCTCTGTTTGGAGTTTCGACTTGTTGACCGAAATTGAAAATCAAGTGAAAGATCTAGATTTCTTGAGTTTCTTTTGTTGGGATGAGAAATATTAAGAAAAGGGACTAAGAAACATCTGATAAAATTAATGGATAATTCGGTTGCCGAAAGAACATTAACAGATTCTCCTACATTCATTTTCCATTTCTTTTTGTTTGGCCGTATTTCTCCAAGAAGATCATTTCATGCTGTTGTTTCGACCTGTTATAGTACGATATGCTCTGGTCAAGCATATATAGATTAAAAAAAATCAATATATAAACGTTGGTAATTCAGTTTTAAAGGCAATGTTTGGAACTTGGATTTGTCATCCCAAAAGAAAGGAAAACGAACTGGGAAATAAAAAAAGAAAACGAAACGAAAGAGCTAATAAGTTTCTTGTTTTTTATTTTTTTCTTGTTGGTTTGGATGAGAAATAATTAGAAAATTAACTGCTACCCAGAAGCATGTTATTGTGATATATAAATGTAAAAAAATATCCATACCTAATTAGGTTCATGGTTTAATTCATTTTCATTTTCAGAGACTCATGAGACCAGAAGCACATCTGCCGATATAGTTCGTATTCCGCCTAATCATATAGAATTTGATGACTCAAACCACAAATTTGAAGTGGTCGTTGGGATACCATCAAAGGACTTCAGAAATATTTTTTTGTGTTTGAGGAACTTTGGCCCGGATGCAGGTAATAATTTAACTACTGATCCTATTAGTAAATTTTGTGTTGCAGTGAGTTGACACCATGGTTAATTTTTACCTTCTCTAGTCCAATTAATTAAAGTTTAAGATTTCTTATTGGATCCCTCCCTGTATTGGGTTTTTACCAGCATGGCCTGTATTCCACTCCTGACCCATAGGGGTTCCTAACGTACTAATGCTATTACTATTAGGTCTACTATTTTTAGGTGTTACCTAATAGTACTTGACCTCAAAGAGTAATCAACTAAGCTAGTTCACTTAATTAAAATCCTGTAATGGTTTCTTACCGACATGACCTATTCCACTCCTGACCCAGAGGGTTCCTAATGTACTAATACTATCCTACTATCGAGTAATTTAATTTATGTGTAACCAGCGGCAAATTTAGGCAACGAATTTGGGAGTGACACGGGATTGATTCTTCATTATTCACTTGTGACTCGTCTCGAGGAATAAATGGGAAAGAGAGAGAGAGAGATGAATGAATGGGGAAAGAGGTCAAAGGAAGTGGTGTTGATGCTAATGGTTCAAGTAATCGGGACGAAACAGGTAACAGAATGGAACAAATTAGATCGGACCAAACCAGATAAAATTGTCATCACTAGTGTAATGCTATTTTAATTCTATACTAGTTTCCCTCTGTGCTTCTTTTTTCTATTAGGAATGGCGACAAGGAAGTGCAGGGTGTATATATCACTACCTCTGCTTCCAAATCCTGAATCTATCTTCTATTCTCATCCTCATCTCTACCTTAATCTCTACCCTTCATCTTGGTCCAAAACAGGAATGGAAATCTCCAAACAGAAAACGTGATTTTAAACTTTTAAAAAAAATCCACCCCGATAAAGTATTATTTTAAATGTTTTTCAAATAAAATGTACCCATATTTTTCATAAAACATTATGTAATAAGGGAAATGCTCGTCGTGGATCTTGGTATGATATTTTTAATTTTATTTATTCTGTAAACAATATATGAAAATTATTCTTGAAAAAAATAACATTATTTAATCAGCATGTACATGTGATTTTCTGCACTTGTACTAGGAGTGTCAATCTTGATCGAAATCTATTAATTAATCATTTAAATTCATCAATTCTAAATTCACTCAAATTCAATCTACTTATAAAATGAGTCATAATGAGCCATTACCCTAAATTTAGTAACGTCATATCATTTCTCCTAAAAATTACTAATTTCATCCTGTAATTACGAGCTCCACCCAAAAATTACTATCTGCACCTAAAATTTACCAATGTCATCCAGAATTATTAGCATTGCGTCGCATGTGATTCATGTACAATCATATACTTCATAAGTGATCATATGTAACTGGGTTAATGGGTGAGTTGAATTTCAATAATTTTAAATGAATATAAGTAAAATGTATCTAGTTAATTGGATTACAAATTGATCAATGACTCGCTGAAGATTCAACCCGTTTGACACTCCTAATTTGTACTACAAAATATTCACGACCAATATTGATGAACCTTGTCTTAAATTTTTGGGTATTATTGCCCTTGTTGTCTTGGTCTTTTTTTTTTTTTTTACATTTTATAAAATTCGTTTAAGTTTTTTTGAATAAACTGTTCATTTTGACAAAAAGAAAATATGATCAAATTAAAGTCCAAAATATTGACTAAATACAGATTTTCAATATTCTTACCATATTTTGTGTCGTTCTATTTGGACTTTTCGTAATTTTGATCTATCTTTTTGAGTTTTTTAGCCCATGTTTGGTAATCATTCCTGTTTCCTGTTTTCTGTTTTTATTTTCTGAATTTTCTGTTTTTTGGAAAAAAAACATGTTTGGTAACATTTTTACTTTCAAAAAATCAAAAACAGTTTTCATTATTTTCAAAAAAAGTGAAAGTATGAA